>JAPKLW010000964.1:127300-193007 GCA_026898455.1 Plectranthus barbatus | reverse complement strand
TGTACCTTCATTTAGGCTTAGGATCTCGTCAAGCCATAGCGATCTAGATTCTTTAATGTCAGATAAAAGAATCGATCTCGACTTAGGTCCTTATCAATGTGTGCCCCACACCAGCATACCAAGCCATCCAGGATAAGATGCTTATTACTGCGTATGCTGCAGCCTACACCGGCAGTTTATCCTGGAACTGTCTCAGCTGTGATAACTATTTATATCTCGCTAGGTCAAACGATCCATACGATCTTCCGTGATCTTCTACACACCGTATGATCTCCCTATCGACGAGATAAGAGGATAATTGCGTTTGTGACACATGTTTGTTAATTCAGACAGGAGATGAACATACAACATTTAGTATTGTGATCCGAAATTTTTTGGACTAGCTCCCAGTAAACAAGAAAAAATAGATGAAAATAAGAAAAAAATATGATTCGAAGGAATTGAAGTCGAGTGGAGGCAAAAAAAAAATTTCAGCCCTCCTCATAGAAATTTTCAGGATCCGTCATTGCATTTGGATACTCTCTAGTCGATTTTTTTTTTTTTTTAAATTATCCAAATTTTTTTATAAGATAGCCTTCTTTGCAGAGGCGGATGTATGTAGAAAAATGAGTTACACTTGTACCTCAAAATTTTATTTTATTATTATTTAATTATATATATTTGTTATTATTTATATAATGTACCCCAATTTAATATTATCTATATATTGTATCCCTAATTATAAGTTTTTGGATCCCCTCTTCTTCTTTGTGAAGAAGCATAAGGAGACCAAAAATGAAAAATAATTAAAAAGAATTATATTTTTATTCGACTTTATATATATTTTTTATCATGTGGAATTTAAGGGAGGTCCTCACAAAAAATCTCTAAATCCATTCCAGCACACATCCAGTATTAATCAGATTTTATAATTTTATTATTTAGAATTAATTTTCTAAAATCGCAAAATTAATGGTGAGCATATTAATTCTTCACAGTGCTTTACTTTGAGAATAGATATATTATATTAAAAAATCATGTAAGATATAGGTTAATTTTTTTTTTATATAATTAAAATTTGACTTAAATAATAAATTCTATCTGGTATCATTTATAGGGTCACACTATAAGTATGCAAGAAGAGTCATGTCCAGTCGCATTTGCAGGGAGAGAGAGAGAGATGGAGAGCATTTCACACAGAAGAGTGAGCGTGAACGGCATAAACATGCACGTAGCTGAGAAAGGGGAAGGCCCCATCGTGCTTTTTCTCCACGGCTTCCCGGAGCTCTGGTACACATGGCGCCACCAGATAGTGGGGCTCGCCGCCCTCGGCTACCGCGCGGTGGCGCCTGACCTCCGCGGCTTCGGGGATTCGGACGCGCCGACCGACCCCTCCGCCTACTCGTGCCTCCATGTCGTGGGCGACATAGTGGCGCTCATACAGTCCCTCGGCGGCGGCGACAAGGTATTCGTGGTGGCCCACGACTGGGGCGCCATGATGGGCTGGTACCTCTGCCTCTTCCGACCGGATTTGGTGAAGGCGTTCGTGTCTCTGACGGTGCCGTTCCGCCCCCGGCATCCCACCGTCAAACCCCTCGCCGGAATGCGAGCTTTATTCGGGGAAGATTACTATATGTGCAGATTCCAGGTTCATCGCCCCTTTCTTTTTTCTTCAATTTTCAGATTCTAGAAAATTCAAAATGATACCAAAAACCTCAAGAAAAACACTTTACATTTCAATTGCAACAAAACTAGAATAGCAACTTGCGTTTTCTCTCTCTTTTTCTTTTTTTTTTCAAAAAAAAAAAATTGCCTAAAAAAGAACATATATACATATATATTGTATAAATTAATTTATAGTTGGGGTAAGTAGATATGATTATTTACTAGTATTAATAATTATGAGAAATGGTAAATGAAATTTTGATGGGCGAATGGGGGCCCAGGCCACCATTATTTACAGCTCACAAATACTGAATTTGTGTTGCATTGTCCGTCTCTGTCCCTTCATTTTGGAATTGCGAATTAATTACTGCTCTCTTTCAAAAATTTCCCTAAAAAAAAAATACCTTGTTTTTTCCACACATCATAATTTTTTTTTTTGAAGAAACAAACAATTATTTATTTATTTATAAATTATTAAACAAACAATTATTATATTTATAATATTTACATTTACATTCTGCCATACCTTTATTATCTGAAATCATATATAACATTTGAGACCCTATACTTTTTCAACACTATTTATATTTAATAATTTCGTAAATGAAATACTAGTTTATTTAATAAAATCATTTAGTAAAAGGAATTGGAAAAACGGAACAGGAAGCAGGAAAAATAGAATCAGAAATAGAAGAATACGGAGCAGAAGCAGTGTTGAAGAAGATCCTAACCAACCGTACACCCGCCCCGCCCCGTTTGCCCAAAGAAAAGCCCTTCGGATCCGACATTGACGCCATTGAACTGCCCCATTGGTTCACTCACCAAGACCTCCAATACTACACCGACAAATACACCCTAAAGGGTTTCACCGCCCCCCTCAACTACTATCGCGCCCTCGATATGTACCCCTCTCTCTCTCTTTTCGTTGATCGCTTCTATAATCAGATCATGTATGTATTGCAATTGGAAATTGCAGGAATTGGGAGGTGACGGCGGCGTGGATTGGGGCGAAAGTGACGGTTCCGGTGAAGTTCGTGGTGGGAGATTTGGACATGACGTACACGACGCCGGGAGTGAAGGAGTATGTTCACGGAGGCGGGTTCAAAGATGATGTGCCATTGCTGGAGGAGTGCGTGGTGATGGAGAACACTGGCCACTTCATCAACCAGGAGAGGCCCAACGAGATCAATGACTGTCTTCATCAATTTTTCACCAAGTTTTCTGCTTAATTAGATATCCATTCCTCTCAATCTCTGTTTTTGCTTAACTAGAGCCTTTGCTTTGGATCATTTACTCAAACACTTCTATGAGGGGAAAGTTTTCCCAACTATGCGTTGGAGCTTAATAAATAAGACTAATTTTGCAATTTTTTCAAATAAAAATCTCACACCTAAATTTCATTAAATCAAATTATGACCTTTTAATCTCGCCAGTTTTAGTGTAGAATCACGCATTCCACTCCAAACCATCAATTTCATTCTTGTGTTGAAATTTTGGATTTCTGTTTATATCTCATACAGTCCCTCACATTCATCAACTGATACAAACAAAATCTTTACTTACTTAAAGTGTAAAATATGATCATATGAAAATCCACAGAATTCAATTTGAAAATTGGAAATATTGTCTATTGTGAGAGGTGCAAAAATGAAAAAAAAAAAAGGTACCATAGATTTTTAAATTCTGTTATGCCCTTTCATCAAAGTTACATTGGAAGGATATCCATTCCTTCTTGTGGTTTCTTCACTGAATATGGCTTTAAAAGAGGCAAACTCGACATTGAACCACTATATAAGAAGCCCACGGTTCCAACAATAATTGGATCTTTTCGACTTGATGTCAATGTCTTTTTCCATCTAGAACTCAATTTGTTCGGTATTAGAGTTGTACGTGGTCAGATATGATAACGGTTCCATCAAAGCAGTCCTTGCTAAATCAATACCAAAATCTCTGTGTATCACTGAAGGAGAGTTTCAAGCTGTTTTCTTTGGCATAGGTCTTTGTTTCCATAAACAACTCGGCTGGTGCAAGTCTTCCTCGACTCTCATCAAGTTGCAAACAACCTTTAGAGAAAAGATCTATAAATTTTGTATTTAAAATGACACTCTTCGCCAATATAGAAAGTTATTTATCATAGGCTTTACACATATGTTCCGTGAAGTCAATCTCATTGTTCAAAACTTGACTCGTTTTGGAGCTTGTTGTAATGATATCATCATTTGGACAAACAATTTCCATATTTGGCCAGGGCCTTTTAATTTTTGACAATAACTTTCTGTATCTAAGGGAAGAAAATATCATCTTAACAAAACCACATTTGAATAAGAATATTAATTGGATCAACTTATCAAGTTTCGAAACCTTGGGACAGATCTGGGTTGAATCCTCGTTCATTTTTTGTTCGATCCAATAGTGTAAACCTACTAGTTTAAATTCGAGCTCGATTATCATTAACATATCCGAATCCCTATATTTGAACATTAAAAAAATTAGTTGACTAACAAAATTGACTGGTAACATAATTGTTTTCATATTCTATAGCTTAAATAATGTCATAAAATATTAACACACAATTATAGGAGCATTAAAAAGGCCAGCCAACCAACCAACCAGCTTGCTATATAGCACGACTGGACCCATTCTAATAAATATTTTTGTCAACCCCCAACAAAATGCATGCAAATTGCACTTTTTAATAATTGTCCCACCTTGCTACGCTATTATAATTTCTCTTTAAATAATATACATATGATTTTAAATAAGTCGAAAGTCTATCACCTCTTATAATTATGAAATATGTCTTATTATAAATATTACAAAATGACAAGTACAATTAAGTCATGTGGGCACGAAGTTCTGCGTATCCTATTAAATATAAATAATTTAGAATCATTACCTATTATTTCACAATAAATATAGGATTGTGTAGCCAATGGTTGGATAGACTCCATAATCAATAAAATTATTTTAGCATGTATACTAGATATCATAAGTCTAGTATCATAATAGATACAACGAGAAATTAATTTCGTAACTAAACTTTTAAGATCGGCCCAAAATCATATATAAACTTATTTTTTATTTTGATGAAAATCATATCTGAACTAAATATACATGTGAGCTGACATGCATGTGGGAGTTTAATAATTTTTCGTGCGAGGGGGGAAAGGCGCTGACTTGAACACACATAATAAAATGTAACCAATAATTAAGAGGATCGATTAATTGTTACGAAATTTAAATTTAGTTGATTTATGAGAAAATTGCAACTATGCCCTCGATCAAATTTAAGACATTTAGGAGGGGGTGTGGTTTAATTGTTGGGAACTATTATGAATATGTATTTGATAAAGGGAATGAGTATAAGTTTGGATTTATGAATCATTCTCAATTTTGATGATTGATTTTTTAAGTTTATAAGTTTAGAAAAGAATTCAAAAATTTTATAAATATTAATTAACTTAATAATAAAAAACAAATAAATTAAATAATATTAAAAAAACATACATAATCTATTTATCTTCTCATAATATTTAAAAAGAATAATATATAAGTATAATAATATTTTATATTATAATTAAAATTTTATAATAATATAATAATTATAATATTTTAGATTAATATTATAATAAATAGATTAAAAATAATAATAAAATAACATGAAATAAGTAATTTTGATAATGAAGTTTAGGAATAAAAATAAAAACTTACCATTTTAAAGGATTTTAATAATACCTAAATATTTGGATATCATTCCCAAATATTTTTTTAAAGTACAGGTAAGGTTTTTTATGCACGTGAATTAAGATGAATATTTATCAATAAGCTAAATTTCAAAAGTATAAATAAATTAGGTGAAGATATTCTGCTAAAATCAATTAAAAATAGATCAAATCTAAATTGCTCCGTTCGAGCCCAAAATAATTATATATTGTACTACATCCGTTCCGCCCGAATTATTACACTTCCTTTTTTAGAAACAATTAAACAAAATTACTCATAAATCAAATATAATTAATTAACTAATTAACCTACACAATTAACCTAACTAATTAAATTCACCTACCACAATAAAAAATTCATCTACCCTAATTCATTCCCATTCAGCCTCATCTCCGCCAACTCCCATTCATCTCCTTCCTCTGCCGACTCATCTGAAATCTTCATTCTCCACCGATGAATTCATATTCGCTTGTGTGTTTAGATGAAATTGTCTAAATTCAAAACCCCTAAACGAGATGAAGATGAGTGGATTACAACTCGTCGTCATTCAGTTGCTGTGCATCCTCATTCAAATCGTGAAATCCGCCACCTTACCAACGCAATGACCAGCGTTAGCGGTGGTTTCACTAGAGGCGGAGTCCGATTTACTTACTATTAGTTTTGGTTTGTCAAAATATATAGTATATGCACAACGAAAAAAATAATTCAGTAAGTTGTTGTTCGGTAAACTTGCACTTATCCAAGCTGATGGTGAAGAGTAGACTTAGTTTGTGAAATATCTTTCAGGAACTTAGTGTCGGCTATGTATTAGTGTCAGTTTTCAGTATATACTCCAACACTTGAGTATTGGGCTTCAAAATGAGATCTAACTATGCTGATAGACAAGTAAATAAACAAGTAAATGATAAAATAGATTTATAGTTGTTCGGATTAAATCATCCTACGTCCACTCTTCAGACACTCGGTCTGGTAATCCACTAAGCTTAGAACTATTACAGGTGCTCTTACGATCTATTGCTTGTCGATGAATGCCTCGTCCACCAATCCACAAGCGCACTCGCCTGGTCCTTGTTAGGTTCTTCGCTTCGCAGCTGCTCAGAGTGTAGGCGCACCACTCAGCCTTCTCGTAGCCAGAATGAGGTGTTTATAGTTCTCCCGTTAACTATCTCTTCTTTGGCAGATTGCCCGTAGGAGTCAGAGTACAAGACATACTTGACTGTTGTAATCTTCATTGGAGAGAAAGACTACCGAGAAGTAACTCAAGAATGCTGAGAATCTGAGTCTCGTGTTCACTTAGGTGACACACAGAAATCTTAATAGCCTCGAAAGTAAGCTCACTCTGTTAGACTTGAATCTCTAGGTATGAGTTTGCAGATTGTGTTAAGAACTCGTATGTGTCGGTTGTGAATTGTGAAAGCATAACCTTTTCTGTTGATTTCTCCGGTATTTATAGCCGTGAGATTTGAAGGTTTGAAATAAATGTCTGTTAGAGACAAATTGAAATATGTCCAATCAAATGTCTCTATTGGCCGCAACGTTCGATGCGTAGGTGATGCTTTTTCAGATGGTCTACGCCTTTTTTTGACTTTGACAGCGACAATTCGATTTTTTATCAAAGCAACAATATTTTGCCAGTATGAGGAATCCTGAACTGGTTGTCCTATGTATTAAAACTTGAGGTTTCGTGCTTGCAGACTTTAAGGCTTCTCGAATCCTTAAAGTTTGTACTACTTCAGTACATCCCTCATGCATTTCTTCTTGTCTTCATGTGCTGGGACCTTGACTAGGAAGTCTATGTTGGTGTTGTCATACTTGCAACTCCATACTGATGACGTCACCCTTTGAAGTATGCTTGGTCCCTCTTGCAGTTAAGTATGGTTTGATTTATTTTTCCATACTTGCTAGATTTGTACTTGGCAAAATCCATACTTCCACTAGACTCGTGTTTTTCTAGGCTTTTTACTATTTACTTTAGCCTGTTCAGTCTTTCGGACGTACTAAACTTATTAGTCTGTCTAGTCTCTAGTTTAGTATCAGCTTACAACTCTATAAAAAAACCTATACAAGACTTTTCATTTTTCATCTAAGCTGAAACTATCTAAGATGACTTTTACATACTTTGACCACCAAAACATAACATAAAAGGAAGGATATTTCTGTCGAATTTCCTAACACTTACCCAGAACTGAATGACGATGGGTGGTTTACAACTCGCCGTCGTACTTCCTCCGTCGCTCATCCTCTGGCTCCGTGCATTCAAATCCAGCACCCCCACCGCAATGACTGATGCGAGCGGCGGACACGATTTATGCGATATTGGGCTATCCACCTCCGCCGCTCACCCTCTGCCCTAATGCATTCAGATCTATCACCCCCTCGCTGCAATGACCGATTGGAGCGGTGGGCACGCTGGCGGCAGACAAGATTTGTGCAATTTGTGGCTATCTTCTTCCACCGTTCACCCTATGCCTCAATGTATTTAGATCTGCCACCCACCTAGCGCAATGACCGATGGGAGCGACGAGCCCACTGGCAGCAGACTTGAATCTGAGTCTGAATATTTGTTAGACTGTAGCCTGATGTATTTTCCATTTGATCCATCGACGGAATCATGGCGGCGGTGGAGGTTGGATAGTTGAAGAATTTAATGTGATTCTTGCCCTGCAATAATTTTCTGCTACTTGGTTTGATATGGTTTATTTTTCTGCAATTAAAAATTTGAATGACAATAGTTTTGAATGATTTGGTATGGTTTTGAATCAATTGGAATCTACAAAATCAAGTTTAAATGCATTCTGTGGACTTTTCTATACATAGTTAGCAATAGGGGCTACAAATAATTCTAATCATAGTGCACTCAAAACACAAAATCAAAAACACAAAAATGATAACTCATTTATTATAAACTTCTCAGGCAAAATTTAGGCCTAGCATTTTCACAATGTCTGTTAGCCCTTCACCGTTGCTCGACTCTTTGAGATACCTGATGCATTCTATGATTAGCTCCATTGAAACATCCAAGGTTATTGGTAGTGCATCTGATCTTCTTAATGCATGCTTTTCCATGTTTGGGATTTATAGTAGTTTTGGCCTTTTATCTTCATTATTTCCAGAAAGCAACCCTGTAGACTCAAGAAAACATTGTTTAGTGTTGTGGGTGATAACTTTTCAAATGATTCTATGACTGCATTGACTAGTCCATGTTGGTCCCGAAATTAGAGTACAAATACGTGCATCGAAAGGTTTGAATATGCAACACAAGCAATAATAAGGCACTTGCACTTGTTCGATAAAAAAAACAATCAGTTTAGTGTGTAGAAGACTTAAGCTTAGGTCTGTTCTTGTTAAGTTAGTTCCACAGAGTATACTCTTCAATACTTGGACAAGTATTGAAGGTTTTAATAGTCAGTTTGCGAAACTAAACAAGGCAGGAATATAAGTAAAGTAGTAAAGAACACACGAGATTTATAGTGGTTCGGATCTAAATATCCTACATCCACTCTTCAGACCTAAGGTCTGGATAATTTACTAAGTAAGTACAAGCCTCATTACGATCTATACACAACCCATCGGCGCCTCCGTTCTTCGGTCAGCTGTGGCACTTGCCTAGGAACTCCTTGCGAACTTAGTCTTCAGGTTGAAGTGAGGACGGCACCCCACAACCTTCTTCCCGGTGGTTGGATGTTTGTTGTTCTTCCCAGAACTCAGTTGGTTGGCATACGCCCATGAGAATCAGTATCCCAGAGTAGGAAACTGACTGCTATGAATATATCTTGGAAATATATATTCACCAAAGAAAAGCTTTAGCCTCGTGCTAAGAGAAGATAGCACAGAGTAACAACTTGTGTCAGAGACTCAAGTCTCGTGTTAAGAAATACGAAAGCTCAGAGAGTTAGAGCAGAGAGATGGCTTTCCAGAACGATCTTCTTAGAGTGATAAATAATCTTTCGGTTCAGTCGTTCAAAATTGTTAACCTGTAAAAGGTTGATGTTTGGTCCTACTTATAGAGGACTTCCTTCGGCATTTTGAATTTCTGCTGTTAGACACATAAATCCAGTCTTTAGACTCATGAAAGATATTGTCCAATTGTAGCCCATGTCGTAGGTCTGGTTCTGTTTTGCTTTGTTATGCTCTGCTTCGTCAGTGTACTATACACTAACTTTATGTCATAATAAGTTTCAGTCCGAGGGATCCAAGTTTGGATAAACTCGTATTGACTTTAACTTGGGCATGAATATGCCTAAGTCTGACTGAGCTTTGATATCTTTTCGAATAGATCGTGCTTTAAAGGTAGAGGCTCTTATACTGACTTCCCAAGGTCAGTATAGCTTAGCCCTCATAATGACTTCCCATAGTCAGTATGGTAGACCCTCATACTGACTGTCCATAGTTAGTATGGAAAACACCCTCATACTGATTTCTCCTGACCAGTTTGGAAAACCCTCATACTGACTTCTCCTAGTCAGTAAGGGGAAGCCCTCATACTGACTCTTCCTGGTCAGTATGGAGAACCTTATATTGAGTGCTCCAACTCAGTTTTAGTTAAGGCTATACTTGGTGGAAACCAAGTTTCAAGGCGTGCAGGTTGTCAGTGCTCGAGCATTCGTCTTTGCATGGTCTTCAGCCTAAGTTCTATTCTAACTCGATTGATCCTATACAAGGATTACAGTTTAGAACTCTAGAAACTGAAAAACTAACTAAGATGACTTACAATCTTTGACCCTCCAAAACACAAAAAGTAAGGAAGGATTTCTCTTACAAAAATCCTAATAGATAATCTATTGTCTTGCATGTTGTTTCTATATGAATAGATTGGATGGCTCTAAACCATCCCAAGTCATTAACGTTGCAATCCGGGGAATTTTGAGGTTGTTGTACTAATTTGATATTAAACTCATCTCCACTTGCTGCAGCTCTGAAATCTATGTCATTATCTTGGATATATGGTCTTGCATTATCTTGTTGTATGTAAATATCCTTGCATGCTCCTTGTGGACACTTTGACTTGATTGTTGGGATAATCTATGATGATAAAAAGCTGAGATCAATAATTGTAAATGATATAACATGATGATTTAGTAGATGAGGCCATACCTTAGTGATTATGTACTCATTGATAACATCTTTTATGATTGAATCAATTGGTTTAGTCTTTAATGTGCCTGCTGTCCGGTTTTTGCTGCATCTCTTTGCTGGCACTTGTTTTGTGAATGAAAAAATGCTAATTTTTCCATCGAACAAAATCTGTCCGTCATCTGTGAAAATAGGTCTGCATACGGCACACATGAACATAACCTTTCCAATTAATTTCTTATTTTTACATTTTCTGTGTGACTCTTGTTCTTCGGGTGATAGGTAAAATCAGTGGGCACCTCTTGTTATATAAAACCATTTCTCATCGATGTGCATGGTGTCGTACATATTCCTAAACTTGAATTTGTTTTCAATCCTATCTAACTCTACGGATTCAAGACAAAATTTCAAATGTAACAACTTGTTGGCTGCTGTTAATTCTGATTTAATTGTAGATGTGTGTGCCCGAATCTTTCCAGCTTGCACCCACCTCCCCACGGTAGACTTACTTGTTCCCATTCCACTTGCTAATTTTCTAATTGTTCCCCTCTTTGAAAATTCTAGACTAACAAGTCTTTCTAAATCAAGCTCCACTTTTTTGGCTTATTTATAACATTCCTACAACTACTAATATGGATTGGTTCACCTTTGTTGATTTGTTCTTTTGCAGTTTTCCATAGTCGATGAACTGTAACCCTCGCTACGTCGAACTTCGTTGCCGCTTCCAAAATCTTGCCTCGAGGTGGCTTGCCATCAACACAAGATTGGAGAATGAATTGAACAATGTGATTCCTTTTTTGTATTGTTGGATCAGACTTCAGTCCCATTTTTTTATCTGGTTTCAATTTTGAAATGAAATGGTTTAGTGAACTTGTGGTTTTTGATCTTAAATATTTAGTGATGTGTTTGTGGGAATTTTTAGTGTTAAAATGTTGGTGGAAATTTTATTTGGTGGGAATCTGTAATTTATTTTCTCGGTGGAAATTTTTATTTTTTATTAGTGTTGGTTTAATTTGTTTGTTGGTGGGAATTTTTAATTGTTTAATGTTGATTTGTTTTAGTCGATAAGAAATCAAAAGAATTGTTGGAAAGTTAATTACTTATTCTTACTTTATTACCAACCACAATTAATAACTAAACACCATTCCCTTAATTCCCGTGCCAAAAAAAATGTTTCAATTGACACGGGACAGAGGGAGTACTAAATAAGTTTAAATGGCAACAACAATTTAATTATGTTAAAATAAACTGCCATTAATCTTAAAAAAACTTGGTATTAAATTTTACTTGTTTTTTTCTCCTTGTAAATATAATGTTCCTCGTAGATATAAAATACTATCATGTCTGAATTTCTATTATTAATTCTATAAATTAAGTATTGTTAAGATTATAGCTGTAAATGAATGATAAGCTCGTATTTAGCCTCATTTATCACATTGTTTTCTTATTTGTTTCTTGCATTTAATTGATTTTTTAGTTCATAATCGAGCATGAAGTGTTTATAGGAGATATTATGCTTGTCATGGTAATATTTTGCAGGTTTTAGGCTAAATTCAATGAAAACCCGTACCGAAAGCAGTTGATGTCCAAAGGAACAGTCATTAATTCTTTCATACGTGGAATCTGACCTAATGGAGGTTGGAATTGGAAAGATCTTTGAGTTAGCTTTCCAACGCAACTGGAATCGGGTCAATCGGAGTTCGGGAGCGAAAGTTATGGCCAAAACCGTGAGACTGCGCAGAGGGAGTCGACACAGATGTTTCTATCTCGAGAGACAGACATCCTGTCGATCGAGACAGAGGTCAAAATTCCGGAAACTTGTGATCTGCATTCCTGTCGATCGACAGGCGCGCCGGAAAGACATATTTTTGCCCAATTTGGAGATTTTTCCTTCCCAAACCATTACCTTTTGAAGATTTGATTTCTCCCCCTATAAATAGGACTTTTTAGGCTCGAAAACTAAGTCTCTTTAGGTCTGAATTTCAGTTTTTACAAGTTCTTTTTAGCATTATTTTAGTCTTTAAATTCCCTTTAATTTTCCAGTACTCTTTATATTATTGTTGCTTTGGATTCAAGACAATTGAAGGTTCAAGGTTCCTATTTCTTTATTGATTCAAGTAAGCTTATTTATGTTTATTGCAATGTTTATTTCAATTATGTTAGGCTGGAACCCTTAACAGGTTCTAGGGTTTTCTCCATCCTGTTTGGCATGTGTTAATTCGATTAATTCCAAACCCTAATTAATTGGTTCAAATTCTATGGTTTTCAATCTAAAATCTATTTTCAATTGAAGGATCGAGAGATGAAAATTGGATTAGGTTTATAGTTATTAATTTGAGACCGAGAGGAGATAATTAATAATAGGAAAATAAAATTTTGATATAATTGGTTTCTGTCTCAAAAGGAACAATCAATTGTAGGGTTATTAAATTTGTATCTTTATTGAGATTAAGCAGTTTGTGTTCTTGAGACCGAGAGGTAAAATTCACTTTCTAGTAACCTAGGTTTTTTAATTGCCCAACGAAGGAATTAATTCCAATTTAACAGATTTCTCACCTTAATGATTATTTTGGGTTTGGATTGATTGGTTATTGCATGTTGATTGGATTGGTTGATTTCCCTAGAATCTGTGCTTTTCATTATTGAATTTTATTCCAAGTTATTTTCTGTTTTTTAAAACAAAAACCCTATTCAAATTTGGATTTTCTCAAACAAAGAATAGATAAACTATGCCAGTACATGAGATGATTTCGTTGTACTATCCCTGTGGGTTCGACATAACTTTGGCTTTATAAATTTATTTGCATCGCTATATTATAATAAAACTGTAATTTCCACAACCGATCAAATTGGCGCCGTTGCCGGGGATAGTCAGATTTTATCTTGTTATTGGATTGTTTTGATATTTTCTGGATTGAGTTTTTAATTTCTGTTTGCGTGCGTGTGTGTGCAATTTTTGCTTCTATTTTGATCGACAGAGGCTTTGTCGATCGACACAGAAGCAGCATCCGTGTCGATCGACAGTTACCCTGTCGATCGACACAGAGACTTATTCCCAGTTTTCTATTTTCTCTTCAGGTGCATGAACACAAGAGCTCAGGGGAAGAATCTTGAAGCCTTCGATTCAGAAATTGAAGCTACCTGTAGGTGAAACAAAAACAAAGGAAAGAACAAGGAAAGAGAGCCTGAGATGGAGCAACCACCAGAAGCAGAACTCTAAAACATGACTCCCGAGGAGCAAAGACAGTTCATGAACGAGGTCTGACAACTCAGGGAGCAACTTCAAGTAGCACAAGCAGTTCAAGCTGAGCCGGCTGCCAGACTGGCAGCCCTGAACAATGGAGGAAATCACGAAAGACAGATTGTGGTGCCTCGAAGATCCATACTAGATCGCTTACTACCACAGAGAGAGGAGCCGGGATTCCAGGTTGGCATTGATGCCAACAACTTTGAGCTGAAGACAGGCCTGATTCAGATGGTCTAGCAGAACCAGTATGTAGGGAAGGCCATTGAGGACCCGTACGGCCACCTCAGTCAGTTCATCGAGGTGTGCGACACAATCAAGCAGAACGGAGTGCCTCAAGACACCATCCAGATGCATTTGTTTTCTTTTTCTCTCAGGGATGAGGCCCGGTCTTGGTTTGCTGAATTGGACAAGAGCAGAATTGCCACATGGGCACAACTTCGGGCAGAGTTCCTCACCAACTTCTTCCCGCCCAGTGTCATCATGAAGAGGAAGTCCGATATCACTTACTTCAGCCAGAAGTACGATGAGACCCTCTATGAAGCTTGGAAGAGATACAAAGAGTTGTTGAGGATGTGCCCCGGCCATGGGATTGATCTTGAGATGCAGGTATGCCATTTTTATGAAGGATTAACCCCTCACTTAAAAGAATTGGTTGATGCATCAGCTGGAGGACTTCTCATGAAGAAAAGTGGAGAAGAGGGGATGCAACTTCTTGCAGACATGGCCCTCAACAGTCATCAGTGGCCTACTGAAAGGAAGAAAGCAGTCAAAGCAGTGACCACTACTCCGAAAATCAATGTGGTGGCTGAAGTGAAGAAGCTAAGAGAGGAGTTCAAACAGTTGGAGGCCGGTAGAGCTTCGGTAGCAGCTATTTCAGATCCCAACATGGCCATTGTTCCCATTGAGGCCGACTACATCTACCAAGGAAGCAGTTCGAGCACCTCCAATACCGCTGAAGTGAACTATGCCAATTGAGGTTACAACAACAACAACTACCGAGCCAACAATCAAGGGTACAACTACAGTGCTAAGAACCATCCTGATTTTTCTTATTCTAACCCTTATGCAGCTGAGAATCCTCCACCGGGATTCAGTGTTGGAGCCGGGGGAGAGATTGTAAAGAAGAAGAGGTCCGTGCTGGAGGAGACACTTGACAAGTTCATCAAAAGCTCCGACAATAGGTTTGGCAAGGTGGAAACTGAGGTGAAGAACATGTCCACTCATATGCAGCACATGACGAAACACCTACAGATGCTCGATGTGCAACTTAGTCAGATTGTTACTACCTTGAGCAATCAACACAAGCCAGACCAGCTCCCCAGCACCACAAAAGTCAATCCTGAGAAGGCCAAACAAGTCAATGCCATTTCCTTGAGGTCCGGTACGAGGTACGAGGGTCCTAGCATGTCGAATAATGATTTTGGGGCTGAAAGAGAGGAATTTCCCGCAGAAGATACCTCTGTGTCGATCGACACAGAGGCCGGGGAGAGCAACAGAGGTCGACAGGGCAGCAAATTGACCGATAGGGGGGATGCAGCCATGTCGATCGACACTCCCCCTGTCGATCGACAGGCAGGACAGAAAGGGGCAGTCGACAGACGGGTAGCCAAGGAGCCACATGGAGCTGAAAATTCAAAGAAGAAAGGTGATCCAACTCCTCCAATGCCCTTTCCCCAAAGATTTGCAAAGAAGAATGAAGACTCAAAGTTTGCTCAATTCGTGGAGAATCTCAAGAAGGTCAACATCAACATTCCCTTGATCAAGGCTCTCCGCAAGATTCCCGGCTACATGAAGTTCTTGAGGAAGCTGATGAGCAAGAAAAAGCCGGTAATTGAGGATCAAATTATTTCTATTCATGAGCAGTGTAGTCTTCTTTTGCAGAAACAGGTTCCAACCAAGAGGTCTGATCTGGGATGCTTCTCTATTCTGATCGAGATTGGGGGGAAGGAGTTCAGGAATGTCCTTTATGACACAGAAGCCAGCATTAACTTGATGTCATATTCAGTCTTCCAAAAGCTGTAAATAGGCGAGATGAGGCCAACCTCAATCACTCTTCAGATGGCCGATCGCTCAATTTCTCGACCAAGGGGAGTAGTTGAGGATGTTTTGATTCGTGTTGGTCACTTAATTTTTACTGCTGATTTTGTTGTTTTGGATATGAAGGAACAACATGGAATGTCAATGATCCTTGGAAGAGAATTTCTGAAGACAAGTGGGGCAATGATAGACTGCCGAGGTGGGAGATTACACTTCAAGAGAATGACGAGACAATCACCTTTGTGATTGATCAAAGCCAAAAGGAAGCTGCTTGCAATAACATCTCCACCACCATTGAGGAAGGTGAAGAAGCCGCCGAGATCGAATGGGAGCGCAAAAACAGGATGGCAAAATTGCCAATTACACCATCCTCTTTCGAACTCACCACTGTTATTCGTGATCGGATGGTCTACATGATCGATGCAAGGGGGCGGCGAGTTTGGACCCGACCTCCTTGGTGAAGGATCCCTATCGTCGAGCCACGACAATAACTAAGGCACTGAATGGAAGGTAACCGCTTTGCTTGCTTTCTTTCAATTTTTCTCTGATTTTCGTGTGTTGTTCTTGCTTTTTTTAAAAAAAAAAAAGAAAAAAAAATGGAGCTCTGTTTCGATCGACACACAGGGTGTCGATCGACATAGAGGTGATCGACGGAGCACACTTCAACCCACCATCTTGGTCGACAAGAAGGCTCTGTGTCGATCGACAGGGCCCCTGTCGATCGACACAGAGTGCTAGCAGCAACAGTTTTCGTCTTTCGCGTTCTGCAACCTCAGAAAGATAAAAAGTTGGTATCTGAGACCAACATCGAGGTACTGTTTCACTCCTAGTCTGATTTTCAAACTTATTATCTCTCAAACGAATAAGTTTGGGGGGAGGACTTGGAGTTGAAACTATTTCTTCCCCTTTATTTAAAGCTTTCAGTGTGTTTAAATTTCTGCCTAGTTTAAATTTTTTATGCATTTGTTGAATAAAATTGTGATTTTGTGAGAAAATTTACAAAGCTATGAGATAACCCTAACAAGAATGCAAGATTTGAATTGATTGACTTGATTATGCATTGATTGTGATAGTGGTTGAGTATGCCTATGAATGTAGAATACCGCATGATTACTTGTTTTGAAACTTACAAAGGCATGATGTTTGATGATGATTTAATGTTTACTATTGAAGAATTGTTGTCCCAAGTGTGAGAATTGAGCCTTGATTTTGATTGTGAGTGTGTATGCATGATTGAGTATCTCTAGAACTTGCTTGTTTCTTTTTCAAAACTGCTAAGTGTGCACAGGTTTAGGAAATGATTTTAGGCCATCTTTGTTTAGCCTATTTATCCCATACACTGTCCCTTTCAATGTTTTATCCCTAGTCAGCCCCATTGAGCCTTTAGTTTTCTTGCTTGCCTATGAAAAAGTTCTGGTTTTCTCTTGTCTATGAGAGAAGGTGATGAATAAGGGAGGAATAATTGTGAGAAAGATAAGATATTATTAGAAGGGTGAAAACAAGAGAAGGTTGGGCTCTAGAAAAAAAATATAGAAAATGAAAAAAAAGTGTTTATATGTGTTTGTTAGTCCTTATAAGCTCAAATGTATATTCAAAATTGTTTAAGAGCATAAAAGGATGCGTGGAAAGAAAAAGAGAGAAAGAATAAAAGAGCCTTTTTGATGTTGAATATTATAGGAGATGGGTGGATATCAAGAGATAGTGGTTTTGATTTGTTGGGAGTGATCAACTCAATTGATTTTAGTCACTTGGCCATATATTTCCCTACCTTTCACTAAAAAGCCTACATTACAACCTTGAATAAAGTCCTTTCTGATCTAGACTTGTGTACACATATATGCAGTGGAGATTTAGAATATTTGCAAGCCTATGGTAGAACTTGATTTGCATGACTTGTGTGATCTCATATTATCCTAAACACTTGAGTGAATGAGTGAAAACACTTCCCTTGTGAGTCTTCAATGGTTTACAGATTTTCTGATTCTTACAAAGTGTTGATGTTTTGTGGATTTACGAGTTTGATTGTGATGAATTTTGTAAGGCATTGCACTTATCTTCTACTTGAACTTTTGATTCATTCTCTTGTTGATTGAGGACAATCTAGTGTTTAAGTTTAGGGGGGTTGATAAGCTCGTATTTTGACTCACTTATCACATTATTTTCTTATTTGTTTCTTGCATTTACTTGAGTTTTTAGTTAATAATCGAGCATGAAGTGTTTATAGGGGATATTATGCTTGTCATGGTAATATTTTGCAGGTTTTAGGCTAAAATAAATGAAAACTCGTACCAAAAGCAGTTGATGTCCAAAGGAATAGTCACTAATTCTTCCACACGTGAAATCTGACCTAATGGAGCATGGAATTGGAAAGATCTTTGAGTTAGCTTTCCAACGCAACTGGAATCGGGTCAATCGGAGTTCGGGAGCGAAAGTTATAGCCAAAACCATGAGACTGCACAGAGGGAGTCGACACAGAGGTTTCTGTCTCGAGAGACAGGCATCCTGTCGATCGAGATAGAGGTCAAAATTCCAGAAACTTGTGATCTGCATTCTTGTCGATCGACAGGCATCCCGTCGATCGACAGGCGCGCTGGAAAGGCATATTTTTCCCAATTTGGAGATTTTTCCTTCCCAAACCATTACCTTTTGAAGATTTGATTTTTCCCCCTAAATAGGACTTTTTAGGCTCGAAAATTAAGTCTCTTTAGGTCTGAATTTCAGTTTTTACAAGTTCTTTTCAGCATTATTTTAGTCTTTAAATTCCCTTTAATTTTCCAGTACTCTTTATATTATTGTTGCTTTGGATTCAAGACAATTGAAGGTTCAAGGTTCCTATTTCTTTAATGATTCAAGTAAGTTTATTTATGTTTATTGCAATGTTTATTTCAATTATGTTAGGCTAGAACCCTTAACAGGTTCTAGGATTTTCTCCATCCTGTTTGGCATGTGTTAATTCGATTAATTCCAAACCCTAATTAATTGGTTCAAATTCTATGGTTTTCAATCCAAAATATATTTTTAATAGAAGGATCGAGAGATAAAAATTGGAGTAGGTTTATAGTTATTAATTTGAGACCGAGAGGAGAGATTTAATAATAGGAAAATAGAATTTTGATATAATTGGTTTCTGTCTCAAAAGGAAGAATCAATCGTAGGGTTTTTAAATATGTATCTTTATTGAGATTGACTAGTTTGTGTTCTTGAGACCGAGAGGTAAAATTCACTTTCTAGTAATCTAGGTTTTAATTGCCCAACAAAGGAATTAATTCCAATTTAACAGATTTCCCACCTTAATGATTATTTTGGGTTTGGATTGATTGGTTATTGCATGTTGATTGGATTGGTTGATTTCCCTAGAATCTGTGCTTTATTATTGAATTTTATTCCCAAGTTATTTTCTGTTTTTAAAAACAAAAACCCTATTCAAATTTGGATTTTCTCAAACAAAGAATAGATAAACTATGCCAGTACATGAGATGATTTTGTTGTACTATCCGTTTGGGTTCGACATACCTTTGGGTTTATAAATTTATTTGCATCGCTATATTATAATAAAACTGTAATTTCCACAAGCGATCAATGAATCAAACTGTTCCTGAGCTATTCAGGTTTTGATTCACTAAAAGCTCGATTGTTGGTCCCAGTTTATCAGAGTAATTTTAAGTTGCACAACGGAAATATTGCTTAATAAAACTTGCACTTATCCAAACTGAGTGTTAATCTTAGTTTAGTTATCAAAGCTTAGTATGCGATTTAAGTCCGATAGTCATTAAGAGTCTATTTCAGTTTTATACCGCAACACTTGAGTATTGAGTTTTATGAAAAGTAAGCTGATAACCTGAAAGCAGTAAAAGACGAAGGATTTATAGTGGTTCGGACAAAAAGGTCCTGCTTCCACACTTCAGACACAAGTCTGGAAATCCATTAAGTGTCGGATGTACAAGGTGCTCCTATGATCTATCACTTGCTGAAGAATGCCTCGTCCTTCAGTCCACAAGCTCACTCGCCTAGTCCTTTGTTTTTCCTTCACTTCGTGGTTTCCTTCTTGCCGGAATAGGGTGTTTATACTTTATAGTTCTCCCTTAAACTGCCAGCTCGACGACAATATCACCCATAAGAGTCAAAGTACTGATCGTACTTGACTGTTGTATTTTTTTTTTGGAGAGAAAGAATACCAAGATTAACTTAAGAACAAATTATTCTGAGTCTCGTGTTCACGAGAGTGACACATGAAATAGCTTTGAAAGCCTCTAACTAGGGGTGAGCAAAAAATCAAAAACCGAATCGAACCAAATAAATTTTGGTTATTTCGGTTTGTTTAGTTCGGTTTTTGGTTATATTTTTCAAACAATTCGGTTTTTGGTTTTCAGTTCGGTTTTTAATTTCTCCGAACCGAAATAATCGAAATTATATATATTATATTAATATTTATATATTATATATATATAACTATTTTTTCTTATTTGTTTATTTTCTAAAAAATCCCTTGGTAATTCAAACCCCAAACTTTTATATATAAGTGATTGAACAAAGACCAAATCTTGTTCGTTCATCCTCAAAATTAACGGTAGTGATTTAATTTGAGATGTATCATTGTTCTTTAGTTTATAACTCATTGAAAGGGCAAAATCGACCAAAATTATATAAGTATAAGATTGATCGCAATTAATCGCAGATTTTTAGGGGATTGATTTCCGAATTTAATGCCCACTATCTAATAACTGCTAAAATGATACAACTACCAATTTTACCACATTTATTTCACTTTTTAATTTTTTTACCTTTTTCATTGAATGCAAATTTGTGTAAAACTAGGGTTCATAATTTTCATTCCATTGACGGTGATTTACTGGTTTTTTCTTCTTGAAACGACGGGGATTTCCCGTGCTCGAACCGATTGAATTTCTACAGTGATGTCGTTCATTGTTAAAACTTTCAAATAAGTTTTCTCAGCAACGAAGATTAATGTAAAAGGTTTTACAATACACTGGGCATCGAGTAAGTTTTTTTTTAATTCTTGTATTTCTATTTTTTTTTTGTTGATTAGATTTTTTTTTAGGGTTTTCAAGTAAAAGGTAACAATGGCTCTAAAGAAAGATGCAGTAAACAAAGCGTAGGTACGTAATTTTCAAATTTTTCAAAATTTTTTTGACTTCCTTCTTCGTCGTTTTCCCTGTTTCTTTTTTAAAAAAATACATTCTTTACTCATTGTTACTCCATATGTTTGTAAATTATCTTTGGTGTCTACAATAATGTACTCTTATTTCATTTTTATTTTTTTACCGAGTCATCATTGTCTACATGGCTAATCGATGTATTGTTATTTTTCTAAAATATATATGAATTTGTTTAAATTATTACAATTTATTTTGAAATTTTAGATCATTGTCTAGTAAATATGTTCGTATGATTATTTCAATGAGAATTGTTTCACTGATTGATTGTATTCTGTTTGGAAAGTTATATATGTGCTATATTTCTGTTTTTGTTGATCATTGTTCATTGAAAATATTAACATTGAAAAGTGTTTGTCGGCCGTTGAATAAATTTTTCTATCATTGTTATGTTTATCATTGTAAATATTAGAATTTTTATGTTTATGTTGATCATTGTTTAGGGAAAGTATTGTCATTTTATTGTGCAATGATTATCTTCGTTCAATGTGTACCCATTTTTTATGACTTAAAGAATGTATATCTGTAAAGGGTAATTTAATCAATTTTTTCCAGTACAAATATTTTGTTTTGCATAATCGATGTATTCAACAGTATATAGTATCCTTTTTTGTTTATGTTGATCATCGGTAGGAGAAATATTTTGTTTTTGTTGAACATTTTATACAATAGAATTTTAATGTTTATGTTGATCATTGTTTAGGGACATTATTATCATTTTAACGTGCAATGATTATCTTCGTTCAATGTGTGCTTTTTTTTTTTAAAATGCATATATGATATATTATCATCATATACAAAAGTGAATAATATATAATTTGATGATAATCACTATTTTGCTTATAATGGTACAAAAATGATTTTTTCAGAGGTTTTTAACTGGCAAAGGATTAACAATCAAAGGTAAAAAGTCTGGAAAAGATGAAGACTCGTCGAATGGCATTGACATGCGTCAATGCCCCAGTAAAATGAATAAGCAAGAAAGCACAATTCTTTTGTGGAGGCACATGCAATTGTACAATGGGAGAAAGAAGTTGATTGGAGTTCAAAAATACTTCAAAGGAACAAGAAGGTGTTTCGTTATCTGCGCGCAAAGTACTGCACAACACTGTTGCTGTCGGATAATAATCTAAGTTCATTAGGTAACATGAAGGAAAGTATGGACTATCTGAATGCTGAGCGCGAGATCACTCCTGTGAATGTGGGGCAGTTCTTTAAAGATTACCTTAATGATGATGTGTAGAGCGAAACATTTGAAGACTTGTCATATTTCATGGTTTCAAACATTAGTGTTTATTTTGATGCTGAATTGATGTAAACAACTTAACTGCTATGCGGACTCCCGTACTTTGTTTGTTTTGTTATTAGTTAATTAGTTGAACGTTTTCGATTATATCATAATATTTTTAAAATGTTTCTGTTGAATGTTATTACTTAGCTAAACATATTTATGTTTACACTACAAGACAATCGACATTCAAAAAAAAAAAAAATTAAAAAAAAAAAAAAAAATATATATATATATATATATATATATATATATTTCTTATGCTACAGTCGATGTATTAAAATAAGAACTTTATAAATGATCTATTTGATTAAAAACAATGATCATAATGAAACTTTTTTTAAAAAAATAAAAAATGAAGCCAACCTTTTTTCAATTCATTTTTTGAGAACCACAATTCTGGAGTAAATTAACTAAATGATATAAGTTAAAATAAACAATACTAAAATTTAAATTTTGCAATGGACACTATAAAGAAGTTAAATACTAAAAAAAATTAAAACATGAAAGTATGCAAATTGAAAGAGCACACACGAATAATGAAAAATAAATAATTTTATTACAACTAAACTGAATTAAAAATTAAAACGGAATTAAATTATCCATTAAGTCTATTGATTTTTGAAAATCTAAAAATAAAATAAAATTTAAGCATCATTCTTCTCCAGGTCCTTCTGTTGGCCACAGTTCCTCGAATCGTGATTGCACATTTTGTTACAAGTTCTGCACTTTCTCAAAGATTTTTCCCTGTCCCTCACATGTAGGAGCGTACAAAACTGAAAATTAAGTAATATAAATGATCAATAATAATTTAAACAATGATGCAATTTAGGGTAATCAATGATAAATAATGCTTTACAAACATTATAAAATTACAAAGTAATTAAACAAATGCACATTTAATTTAAAATATATTAAAACACCACGAACAAATTTATTAGATGCTAGGGCTTTAAAAAATCAACATGCGTATAAAAATTTTCAATTGAAAAATAAATTAAACTGATTGATAAAAAAAGTCTGTAACAATGATATAACTAAAGTTATTTAATGACATGTAAATACAATTTAACAAAACACTTAAACTACAATAAAAAGCTTACGTTCAATACCATATTCCAAAAAAAAAAATAAAAAATTGATAGACTTGAGCACTTGTTCAGATTTACACAAACAAAAACAACACCACCAAATTTAAACTAATAGAGAAAATAACTGCAAAAAAATTATAAGAAATCGCAGACTTGCAACGAAATCACATAAAACGACGACACATAATCCAAATGAATAAAATAGACAAAGCATATGTTTTTTAAAAAAACCTGAAGATTCATCGCTGCTAATTTCTATATTGTTGAACTGCATCGCACAAGAAAGAATCGTATTGCGAAGAAAGATAACAGGGACGATAATGGAGATAGAAGACGAAAACAAAGGCTGAAAATAAACGATACTAACAAGGAAAAATATGAAAAGAAATAAAAAGATATGATATCTTTGTTTGATTGCATGTAAATAGGATATTACCAAACTAGAATTAGATACTATATATTCTAATTTTAATTCTACCTAAAAAGCCCTTTTTACATTAAAAAAATATAAATTAAATGCCACATGTCCAAATTACAACCATTAGATTCAAAAATTGGACGGTTAGATATATGGTCACTGTTCATTCACAATATATGGTTCAGTTTTGAGCGCTACTCTATATATATATTAATATATTTTGAAGCATAATTTAATTTAGTATTTGGATTTTGGCTTGTAATTCATGTTGGATAATTTTTTTGGATGGATTGATGACTTTTTCTTATAATTATTTGTTTATATTTTATGTTTAGATCTTTATTTGATATGTGCATTTTAAATATTTTTTTAATTTTTTGAAAATTTAGAATTTTGGTAAAAATTTTGGTTATAACCGAAATAATAACCGAAAACCGATTTCGGTTCGGTTTTTTTTTCTTGTTCGGTTCCAATAAAAAAGAATTCGGTTTTTCGGTTCGTTTTTTTTTTCGACCAAAATTGAACCAAAAAACCGAATGCTCACCCCTACCTCTAACTTTAAGTTGTCATGTTAGCAGATTTTCAGCAAGCTCGAGAGTCAGGTGTTAGGTGCTTGAATCTGTTGAGGTCCTCGACTATTTATAGGTGGAGGAGTTGAGATTAAAATTGTGGAGCCGTTAGATACATCAAATTTTTGATTGATCCGATGTCCTCTCACTCTGCGCGGGTAGGTAGCCTTTCCATAAAGTAGTGTGCCTAATCCCCCTTTTCCGCCCTTTTTCTAACTGCGACAGAGACTGTTCACCATTTGTCAGAACGACAGTATGTCAGTCTGAGAAATCTTGAATTGGTCAGTCCGAGTTATCAAGACTGAAGTCTTGGGCTTGCAGACTTTAAGGAATCTCCAATCCTTAAAGTCTGTATTTGTTAGTACCATTCCTCAAGATATTCTTCATGTCTGTATGCGCGGGGATTCCATGCTGATATCGTCATGTTGGCAAGTTCATGTTGGCTGACGTCACATGCATGATTGTTGATCCCCATACTGGTAAGTTTGTGACTGGTGAGTTTCAAACTAGTCAGTCCAAGACTGGTGAGTTCCAAGATGGGTGAGGTCTCAAGCTGCCTTGTTAGTCCAAGACTGATGGAACCCAGACTGATATGTCCCATACTGACTTTCCAGTCTCTTGAGTCATCTTGCGCATCCAGACTAATTCTCTTGTATGTCTTCGATTCAACTCTAGCTTACAACTTGATAATAAAGACCTTACATGACTTTACATTTTGAAAAACAAGACCGAAACTTAATATGGAGACTTACTAAGCTAACTTTTACACTTTGACCCACCAAAATAAGAAAAATAAGGAAACTTCTAATAAATTTCCTAACATCCCTCGAGTTCGTTTAAAGAAGCTCGTTTATCAAATGAACAAAACTTGAGGAATGTAGTATTCGGCTCGTGAGCGAACTCGTTTAGCTAAAATTAGTAAGAAATACAAAATAATTAATTTTATAAAAGTAATATTTTCATACTTTAAGAGTAACAATAATGATAAATCTTTTTAGTAATAAAATAAATTTGGATTTGAGCATGAATATGATATTAATTTTGGAACAAATAATTTTTTCTTACAAAATTATAATGGATATTTTAAATATATTCTAAAATTATAAAGTTCGTTTAGGCTCAATAAAGTTCGTGAACTTTAAAGTATTCGATAAAAAAGCTCGTCTTGATACTAAACGAGTCATACTTGAATACGGTACTATTCGACTCGACTCGACTCGGTTCGATTACAATCTTTGTTAAGAGTGACAACATTAAACGGGAAAATCAGATCTCCATAGTATCCAATAAGAATATTATTGCACAGCAAAACATGATGATAAGGAAATCGCAGTAGCACTTCTATTAGTAGGAAAAACTTCCAAGATTGAATCTTTGTTTAGATGAAGAGTTGATTTGGGGGGTTGGTGAGCAACCATGACTTAGTTTTCTTTGGAGTTGAATGGATCAGCCTTTAAGACGGGACCAAATCGCAGATCCTCCACACTTTCTAGATATTCACATGCATGCCACAAATTTGGCAAACAAACGTCCTCACCTCCAACCACCACTGTTAAAACCTCATACCTTCAACTTTAATCCTTTTATATATACCAGAGAAGTGCTTCAATTTGATAGGTCAAAAGCGACAACTTGTCCCAATTTGTTTGGCAGCAATCCAATAATAATGTTAGAAGAGCCATTATTATTAATGGGGTATAGGGATTACATGGTCATTTTAACTTATAATTAAAAATGCAAGTTTCAGATAAATATATATAATAATATATTCTTCACCTCCCCCTGAAGTGAAGCATGGCATTTCATTTAGTTTCTCCATACATACAAAACATAAACCATTAGCTGCCTTCCCTTCTTCAAATCATCAACTCTACAACTATCTGCTGATTTGTTTTACACTTCACTTCATCATTTCCCTTCCCATGGAGGGAACCGTCTTCGTGCTTGGTGTTATAGGTATTAATTTTTATATCATATACAGAGAGAGTGAAATGTATGTATGTAGTGATTCTGAAAATGGTAAATTTGCAGGGAACATACTCTCAGTGCTGGTGTTTCTCTCTCCAGTGTAAGAAGAAATATGTTTCAATAAATATATATATTGAGTGGTCAAACTCAACTATATAAGATCTAGAGAGTGAGGTGAATGAATGAATGTTTGCACTTGCAGGAAAACTTTTGGTAAGATAGTGAAGAGAGGGTCAACGGAGGAGTTCGAAAGCCTTCCCTACATCTGCACGCTGCTGAGTGCATGCCTCTGGACTTACTACGGCCTCACTAAGCCCGACGCTTACCTCGTCGCCACTGTCAACGCCTTCGGCATCTTCGTCGAGATCCTCTACTTGGCTTTCTTCATTTTCTTTGCTCTTCCCTCCAAAAGAGTAATTATTCATGATTAATTAAAATACATATCATATATAAAATTAGTTAGTTAATGTAGAATCCATATCCATATATATATATATATAAATGTTCAGGTTAAGACAGCAGTAGCGTTAGGAGTTGTAAATGTTGGGTGTTTTGGGGCAGCTGTAGCGATGACAGAGGTGATGTTTGAAGGGGATGATAGGATTAATTCCATAGGCGTCATCTCCGCAGCTATCAGTATTATTATGTATGCTTCACCTCTTTCAGCCATGGTATGTTCAGGCTCAGCTACGTTCCTTACCAATTATCAATTACCATTGAATTCAATATATAATCAATAATTCATTCATTTGGTTTGAGATTATATGTATATGTAATGGGCAATGCAGAAGAGGGTGGTGGACACCAAGAGCGTGGAGTATATGCCTTTCCTCTTCTCACTTTTCCTCTTCTTGTGTGGGGGAGTTTGGACTCTCTATGCTCTTCTCGCTCATGACTGCTTTATTGGGGTACGTAGCTCATCTCTTCCATCAATTATTTATATATATTAATCTTATTCCTAGCTACTTAATTTCTTCATATTTTATTAACAAGATCTCAACCGTATATAATAGTTGGTGAACTGAAGTCAACATATATATATCTCATTGTATATTTTACAATAAACTCGATCGCAATAATTCGGTATTACGAAATATATTGTGCTTATAAAGGGAAACAAGAAGATTGTTTATGAGATTGATATAAGATTAAATAAAAATTAGAAAGGGAGTGAATAATGTAAGAATTTGTATATATGTATATAATTACGTGATGGTGAAGTGGCGAGAATTGAATGACAGGTGCCAAATGGGATTGGAGCGGTGCTGGGAGCAGTTCAGCTGGGAGTGTACGCCATTTATTACAGCAATTCATCATCAAAGCATCTTCACCACCACACTGATCCGCTGCTAATTCCCATCTCCACCACCACCAACCTTTAATTTAATTTCACAGTAATGGCACATTTTTTTATTTTTATTTTTTGGTTTACAGTTGATACAAATAAAAACTTATATCCGATTTCCTCTCATGCTTTTTCTTGGCATATTGTGCATTTTTATTCTCTATGGTATTTTAAGAAAACCATTCCTAGCTAAACCCATCTACTTACCGCTATCATTGCCGGCATATGAAAGAAGAAACCAAAATTGTTATACCCAAAAATAATTAACTCATTTTCGGTCCAAGAAAAAAAAAAAAAAAAAACTTCAATGGTCTCGCACTTGAGAAGCTTTTCAAGAAGGTTACCTATCTTAGTTCTACTCCAAATCAAACACACTAAATTTTGAAAATTTTCTAGAATGAATGTCTGAAGAGGTGATATATTATATTTTTATGAGTAGCACCTATCAAATTCTTTAAGCTTTTTTTACAATCTCATTTATATATAATCTCATAATTCCTCTTGTTCTTATGTGGACCAAACTTATTCATATTACCATCCGTTCAGCTAGGAGCTGTGTTCATTTTCCGCTCTGACATCAGTTCACTACAGTTTGGCCCATTATCAAAGGCTACATATAACTAAAGAGGGCCGTTATTTCGTGAAGAGAGGAACCATTTCAAATTAATAGGGTACCTTCAACTCAAGTAACAGTTCAACCATTATAAAATGAGGGTCAATTATATACGTACCAAAAACCCTAAATAAGTATACACATGAAACTAAAACTCTAAGTTTGTGGTCACCAATAACCAATTCGGAAGTTTGAGTATCGAATACTTTAAAATTTTAGCTAATCAACTAATTTTTTAATAATTCGGAAGTTTAACTACCGAATAACCTAAATTCAATGTTTTGTAACAGTTTGGTAGTTTAACTATCGAATTAGATAAAAATCTTATTTTTTTTTATTTTATTTGCAAAGTAAACAAAAATAATATTTAAAAATAAGTCATTCAAATCGGAACTTATACTGCCGAATTAAAAATGGATATTTTTTCATATTTAGTTTTTATTTTCGAAATTAAAATAAATTAAAAAAACAAAATTAATGTAGTTGGGTACTTTAAGTAACGAATTAATTTTTTTTGTAATTTTATTTCATTCAAAATTAATCAAAAAAATATTACAAAATTTTTTCATGTAATTCACTAGTATAACTTCAGAACTAAACTAATTTTTTAAAATTTATTTGCGAAAGAATTCGAATTTTGAAATTGGCGCCGTAGGTAGTTTGACCATTTAATTTGGTAGTTAAACTACCGAATTACAGTGTTCGTAGAACTTTTTAATTTTTTTTGGATTGTATCGTAATGTATAGTAGTAATTCGGTACTATAACTACTGAATTACTTTTGTTTTGTTTTTTCAATTATTGCAACATACTTTGTTCACTCTGTGTGGTTGATTGCGACATGTAAAGTAATTCGGTAGTTATAGTACCGAATCAAAATTTCTAGCTTTATCCAGAAGGATCACAACCTACGCAAATAATTCATTATTCATCATCCATCTTCATTCTCCACTTTCCTTGATGTTTTATGAAATTTTAGAAATATGAATACATTTTATGTTCAGTGGGAGAGCGAGAATTTTTCAAAACCAGACTACTCGTGGGAAGTTGATGATGAATTGAATTACTCACAACTTTCAGTGAAGATATATGAAATTATTGGCTGAGATTCTATACAGTGGGAGTTGGAGCTAAAGTTGTTCGTTCACGATGGCAAGGAGTGAAACACTATCAATATTTTTGATGAGAAGAGTATGTGAATCCTATTCCAATACAAGAATTTATGGCTAGCAGTACGTGTGGGGCGGCATGCTGCAGTATGCATGTGCAAGTGGCATCGGAGGCCATATTGCTGGAGAGTATGAAGGCGACCACGTTGTTCACGCCTTGATTGATGATGTGGACCGAAACTTTAGTTGGGGTAGTGCTAGGCAGTTCTATACTGCAATTTATGTAAAGCCTAATTGATTGAAAAAAAGATCAAGAGTATTGGCAGATGTTTGATTATGTTACAGGTAACATTATTAATCAACTTTTTCATTAATAAGTTATGTGAATACTATTTTTACTTTTAATTTTATTCATTTGATTATGTCTAGATTTGGGCTTGGGAGAGGATTATTTCGGTCCGACCCACTATACTGGATCCTATTCCCCCCCAACCAGTTGATGGTCCAATTGGAACCAGGTAAATACTTGTTATATAATTTTAAAATTATTTGTAATTAATTAATCTAATTAACTTATACTCAAATGCCTTCCAGATGGTCACACTCTAAAAGCAAGCTGCAAGTGGCGAAGCACGTGCTCCAAGCATATCGCTCACAATTGGCGATGTTACACGAGAATGAGGTAAATGAAATATAAATTTTTTATTAATTAATTTTATTACTTCAATGTTTAAATATATTAATTAATGTTGCAATAAATGCAGTTTGTTTTTGCGCCATACTTCGTTGACGAACCTGAGGTTCCTTAGATTTCTTCTACATATCTTATATGTTTCGAGGTCTACGAGGGTCACTATCCGGACATGGTCACAAGACAGTTCGGTTTTATACAGATGATTCCTGATTCAAGCCTTCTTAGACAGAAGAAGATCTCGAAGAACTACACGGTAGAAGGCAAACATGCAAATACTATAATTGGAGCAACGAGCTTACATCTTACATAATCATTGGAATCATAGAGATGAACACGAGTACATTGCTGGTGAGCAAATTGTGCCTGGAGGCCCCCACAATCTTCCCTAATTATATTTATTGCTTCTTAACTCAAATCGTAAAATTTGTGGCTAATCCAAATCACACACGTGCTCAAGTTGCCCTAGTGAGACATTTTGGACACGTAGATCTCTTGCGACTCTAAGTTTTTTTTTTACACTATTCTATTTTAATTGTTTATTCAATATAATTATCTCTTTATCTTTTGACTCACATTATATATATATATATATATATATATATATATATATATATAATATCAGGCTTATGTGATTAGTGACATCAAACATTACATAATTGGTGTTAGAAACCAATGTTTAGGTTCCCTCTGGTCTTAAATGTTTTGATATGTCAAAACCCACTTTAGTCAGTTTTACAGCTTCTAGAGTTCTAAACTGTAATCCTTGTATAAGATCGATTGAGTTGTAATAGAACTTAGGCTGAAGACCAAGCAAAGGAGAATGCTCGAGAACTGACTACATGCACGCCTTGAAACTTGGTTTTCACCAAGTATAGCCTTGACCAGAACTGAGTTGGAGCACTCAGTATAAGGTTTACCATACTAACCAGGAGAAGTCAGTATGAGGACTTCCCCGTAATGACTAGGAGAAGTCAGTATGAGGGTTTTCCATACTGATCAGGAGAAATCAGTATGAGGGCGTTTTCCATACTAACTGTGGACAGTCAGTATGAGGGTCTACATACTGACCTTGGGAAGTCAGTATGAGGGCTAGACTATATTGACCTTAGGAAGTCAGTATAAGAGCCTCTACCTTTAAAGCTCGATTTATTCGAAAGATATCAAAGCTCAGTTAGACTTAAACATTTATATGCCCAAGTGTAAGTGAGTACGAGGTTATCAAAACTTAGATCCCTCGGGCTGAATATTAGTCTGACATAAAGTTATTATATATTACACTGACGCAGCAGAGCAGAGCAGAAAACTGACCTAAGGCATGGGCTACGATTGGACAATATCATCAATGAGTCTAACTGATAAGTTCGTGTTTTCACCAACTTATCAATGAGTTCTTTGACTGTTTTGGTTGTTTTTAGAGTAGTTTACGTATTTTATCATGCATGAAATGACTTCGGTGCTTGTCATGTTTGTGTTGATGTATTGTGCAGGTTTTTGAGTCGAAAGTAGTGAAGAATCGAAAGATGTTTGGGTTCTAGGCCTACGTCGATCGACACGGACTTGTGTCAATCGACATAACATGTCTTGAGGAGCGATCGACGCAGACCCACAGAAGCCAGTCCACGTCGATCAACAGACATTCTGCATCGATCAATGCAGCTCATTCAAGTATGTCGATCGACGCGAGTTATGCATCGATCGATGCGGATCCGTAAAAGTCAAAATTTGATCCTATTTGAAGATTTAGATAGATCTAATCTTAGATATGTTATGATAAATCTATCACCACTATATAAAGCCATCTAAATTCGATTTTTAGAGACATGCCATATTTTAGAGTTCAAGTTTAGAGATTTCAAGCAGCAGTTGTGATTTATTTTTGAAGACAGATATTTGTGGGACTACTTCTACATTCAATTTATGATTATGCATTTCAGGTTTTATCTATCCTTGATGATTTTTACTATGAATATGTGTAACTAAACAATTTTTAAGATTCTAGGGTTTCAAATTATTGAGTATGCATGTTTGATTAATTAACTCAATTTTTCTTTCCCATCATAGTTTAAGAATTATGTGCTTATCTGTAATCTTGAGTTGCTGGCTACATCTTAGTGTTAATTAGTTGAGAATTAAAGACTAAAAAGTAATAATTTTCAATGGAAAGAGTTTCATAATATAAACTAAGTTCTTGTCTGAAAAGAGGGAAATAGATTATAGGAATAAATCTGTAGGGCTTTGGAGTTAACTAAATCATTCTCAAGACTGAAAAGATAAGAGGTATTTAGTTAATCTACTTTGTGAATTGAATAACCAAGAGATTCACAATACTTTTCTGATATTTCACTTTGAATAGGAATTAAACTGGAAATTGATTGATTTATCATTGCATGTAATACTTGATAGGTAGATATCCCTGGAATTTGTGTTTCCCATATCTGAATTCGCCAAGTTTTTCTATTTTTCATTTCAATTTAAATTGCAAGTTATTTTAATTTTCGAAATCTACCAAACCCAAAATTTGAATTTCCCTAACCAGTATTTCGAGAAACTGCATTTTAATACATAAGGTTTTCGTTATTTCACTCCTGTGGGATTCGATAATTTTATTTCACCGCTATATTATTAGCTTAGCTAAATTGCTGATAAAATAATTAGCGATCAAATTTTGGCGCCGTTGTCGGGGATTGAATAGAATTTATTTTACTATTAGTTCTGTGATTGGGATACTGAATTAGGTTGTAATTTTTGCACTTTCAGTAAATTTTCGCACAATTTTCATTTCGCGTCGATCAATATACAAACGCATCGATCGACGCAAGTTTTCTAATCGCGTCGGTCGATACAAGTTTTCCACCATATTGAATTTTCTATTTTGTTTATTTTCTTTTCAGTTTTACTTCACTACCTCCTTTGCTGTACAGGTAGTCTATGATTACACGAGCCAGTGGGAAGAAGCCAGTGGAATACGACCCAAAAATCGAAGCCACTTGTCGAAGGAAGAACCGCCGAAGGAATCAAGAATCAGGAAGCTCAAATAATCAACCAATGGCTGAAAACGTGCCACCACCGGTGGAACCACTGCCCCCACCGCAACTTACTCTGGAGGAGCAAGCTAAACTTCTTCGGGAAGTGCGAGTTATTTGGGAGCAACTGCAGCAACTAAATCTCGAGAGAAACAACCATAACAACCAGAATCTTCGCCGCAACCCACTATTTGAGAATGATCCTAAAGACGAGTAGGAACCGCTAGAGGAACCTGCTGATGATGAAGATGAGGACGATGATTCCATTCAGAAAAGGTACCATCCTCGATTTCAGGAGACAAACTTCAGGATTTGCATCAATAATAATAACTTCGAGCTGAAGTCTGGATTGGTGCAGATAGTGCAACAAAATCAATTCGGTGGAAGAGCTACCGAGGATCCATATGCTCACCTCGACAAGTTTATACTACTCTACAACACTGTCAAGATTAGCAGAGTCAACTAGAGCGCAATTCGAATGTGTCTGCCCATATTCTCTCTGCATGATAAAGCGCAGTTGTGGTTTTCTACGCTAGACAAGAGCAGCATCAACACATGGGAAGAACTAAGGAACAAGTTCTTGGAGAACTTCATTCCCCCTAGCATCATCAGACAAAGGCGTAAGGAGATCACACAGTTTGCTCAATGGCCAGATGAGAGCTTTTATGAGACATGGGAGCACTATAAGGAGCTGCTGAGATCTTGTCCTGGGCATGGACTGTCGTTGGGAGAGCAGGCCGAGACTTTCTACGAGGGGCTGAATGATAGGACCGTCGAATTGGTGGATGCTACACTGGGAGACACCATTATGTCAAAGAGTGGTAAGAAGGCCATAGAATTCTTCCAAAAGATGGCCAACAATAATCACCGGTGGTCGTCAGTTCGCCATCGGCCTGTGAAAGCTGTGGAGAAAGTCACTGAAGATCCTAATCTGGCAGCCGAGATGAAAAAACTGCGTGAAGACTTCGTTGCACTGAAAGCGGAGCAGACTGTTGCAATGGTAGAGACAATTCATGCTCCGGTTGATGGGGATTGTGTAAATGTCAACTTTGTCCAAAGGGGTGGCTATCAAAATAACTACCGTGGAGGATATCAGCAGAACAACCAGCCCTACAACTATAATCATGCCAGGAAACTCCCTGGGTTCTCATATGTGAACCCACCACCCGAATTTGCAGTACAAGATGGAGCCGTGGTGGAGAAAAAGAAGCCAAATCTCGAGGAGATTCTGGCAAAGTTCATGCAAGGATCCATTGATAAAGTGGGAAAATCAGAGCAGGAGATAGCTAGAGTGAATACCAAGGTGGACCGACTCGAGAAACACATGCAAATCTTAAAGACTCAGGTCATTCCAATCGCCAACGCCCTCGGAGCCCAGCACAAACCCGGGCAATTTCCTAGCAATACTGAAGTTAACCCCAAGAATCAAAGGAACAAGGTCAATACCATAACTCTCAGAGGGGGAAAATCGTACGAGGGGCCAGAACAGCCAGGAAGGGACTCTCAGGAGGACAAAGACGTGGAGCAGGTCGAGGAAGCCGCAGAAGATACCTCCACATCGATCGACGCGGATTGCATCGATCGACATAGAGGCTTTGGATAGACTATAGCACATCGACTTGCATCGATCGATGCAAATGCACATCAATCAACGCAGGATTCAAGGCCACCTGTGAAGAAGCCTCCCATGCCGTTTCCACAACATTTTGCTAAAACAAAGATGAACAAGAAATATGCATGCTTCCTGGAGAACATGAAGAAGGTGCACATCAATATTCCGTTGGTAGAGGCGCTGCAAGAGATGCCCGGGTATATAAAATTTCTGAAGGACATGGTCTCTCAGAAAAGACCCTTCATGGAGCATGAGACGGTTAACTTATTTGAGGAATGCAGCGCGGTGATTCAGAAAAAGATGTTGTTAAAGAGAGAGGACCCGGGATCCTTCACGATCTCTTGCATCATTGGAGGAGAGACCTTTGGAAAGGTCCTTTGTGATTCCGGTGCGTCCATCAACTTAATGCTGCTATCAATCTTCAAGCGATTAGAGATCGGTAGCATCAAGCCAACAACCATCTCACTGCAAATGGCCGACAAATCTGTATCTTATTCGAGAAGCATTGTGGAGGACGTACTCGTAAAGGTGAAGGACTTCATCATTCGAGCAGACTTCGTGGTGCTTGACATGGAAGAAGACCACAACATTCCACTCATATTGGGAAGACCTTTCTTGAAGATCGGGGGAGCACTAATTGGCATCCGAGACGGCAAACTGACGTTCCGAGTTAATAATGAGTCGATCACCTTCTCCATCTATAAAGAAACGCAGAAGCACAATGAAGGGAGCTACCAGGAAGAGTGCCACATGATCAACTGCTTCAATCCGGTGATTTCCTCTCTCTTCTCTTCTCTTAAAACTGATCCGGACTTTCTGGAGAACTGTTTACTACACTCTCTGTTTTCGTCTTCAGATTTGGATGATGCAGATGACGAGCTTGTTGATCTAGTGATGGAGCTAGATGTGTTCGAAGAGATAACCCGGGAAAAAAGAGAACAAACGGGAGCGGTTACCAAGCCGACACAGCCAGAACATGAAGAGAAAAAATGAGGAAGTGCATCCACGTCGTTCGACGCAGAATCCACATCGATCGACACATCAATAAGAGCCACGTCGATCGATGCAAAATCCATGTCGATCGACGCAGGTAGGAGAATCAACACGAAGGTTACATTGATCAAAACAGCGAGACGTGGAAAAGGGATCGCTGTCATCTCATCCACATCGATCGATGCACATCATGCATCGATCGACACAGGTCTGGAACAACAGCCTTCTAGCTCCGATCCGCATGTTTTGGAACTCAAGCCACTCCCGACACATCTCAGGTATGCTTTTCTGGAATCTAACGATACTTACCCTATTATCGTTTCTGCTTACCTGACACAGGGTGAACTGGATAAACTACTTCGAGTCCTGCAGAAGTACAAGTCCGCCATTGGATGGACTTTAGGAGACATCAAGGGGATCAGTCCTTCACTATGCATGCACAAAATCATTTTGGAGGAATACGCTTGTCACACCCCCATTTAGCTTCCCTGGCTTATGAGAGCACGACGGGTTAATTATCGAGGTTTCTCACTCAGGATAATAGAACGAATAAGTGTAAGCGGAAGCTAACATTAAAAGGATAGTGATAGCGGTTAAGTTTATGAAAAAGCAACATCGTTTAGTGGAGTTCAAAAGCAACATGATAGACATATACTAAACAATGGGAAGTTTGGTTTTCAGAGGTTCGTTGCAGCGAAGAGTTGCGTAGTGGAGATATGTATATGAGGATACATATCTCAGGATCTAGCTCTTATTTGGACTGCTCTCACATTTCTGCTGCCTCCTCCACTGCTCCGAGCTTTAACCTACATGTTTTAGAAATAACATGCAGGGGCTGAGTACGCCGTGTACCCAGTGAACACATTCCCAAAATAATACAAATATAAATTATTATGCCATTTATTGATAAGACATGAGGTTTTACTTTAGAAATCCTCTCACGCTTATAAAACAGTTTTACATATATCCTGCAGGATTAAACATTTAACGTGCGATCATAATCTGTTTTAATGTGTGGCTTGGAAGCAGGCCTACTTCCAAGTCACGATGTACAGTTGGGAATGGCATAATCCGCTCACCCACTGTCATCAAAGTGCACTGATTTCGGAATGCCCATCGAGATACGATCGACTTTACCCACCTTATCCCCCCTTGAGTGTCAACCCGCGGTTGATCCACTCAACAATTAATAGACTGGGGCAACGGCCACCAGTAAGACATACCAGAGTTTTAGCTCTTGGTACTAGGGGTGAGCAAGAAACCGAAATAACCGAAAACCGAACCGAACCGAATTTTTTTTGATTATTTCGGTTCGGTTATTTCGGTTTTCGGTTCGGTTCGGTTTTTTTTTTTCAAAAATTTTGGTTATTTCGGTTCGGTTCGGTTATATTTTTCTCCGGACCGAAATAACTGAAAAACCGAAATTATATAAATATATATATATAATATTATTTTTATAAATAATTAATATATAAATAATATACATAAATTTTTTATTTTTAAAAAATCTAACAACAAGCCCTAAATCTAATTTTCCAAATTCTGAAATCACGATTCACGACTAGTCGATTGGTTATTTAATTGTTGAATAATTGTTCTTGATTGATTTTTTGTTCTTGATGTTGGATTATTTAATTGTTGAATTTTTTGGATGTTGGGTATTTAGTTATTTTTTCCATGTTCTTGAATCATGAATGGATTGGTTATTTTGTTGGTTTTATGGATGTTGGACAACACATTGATACTTTGGACTTTGTAGTTTATGTTGAATTTTTTTGTTTTAGAAGTATAGGTTGTATTGATGATTATTTTATGTTTAGATTTTTATTGAATTATTCAAGATATATAATTTTTTCAGGTTTTATAATTTTTTTTTTAAATTTCGGTTTAAACCGAAATAACCGAAATTACGCACCGAAACCGAACTAGAAATTCGGTTCGGTTATTAGGCTTATTCGGTTCGGTTCGGTTGTGTATAAAAAAATTTCGGTTATTTCGGTTCGGTTATTTTTTAGGCAAAAACCGACCGAAATAACCGAATGCTCACCCCTACTTGGTACTGCAGCGCAAGAGCAAAGACCTTCTTGGGCTCGCAATCAGTCAAAAGTTGCGCAAGGATTTTAAACCTTGGTGCATTTTACTGACGTCTTAAATCTCTCTGGCCAAGTTCTTCTGGCTTCAGAGGTACATATATGATTCACAAAAACCATTTTGGCATAACAACGATTTTAAAACAAAAACTTTTTCATTTATTTGATTTTTGGAAAGAAAACATTTTTCATGCTTTAGATTTTTATATAATAAAAGCCCACCTTATTTTCTTACGGATTTAGATTGCGCGGTGGCTGCTCGAAAGCAAGACCTTGCCCAACGCGTTCTCCTTAACACATTAATCACAAAGCAAGGATAAGACACATATTCATGAACTACATATTCACAATAACCATAATAATTCACTTAATTCACATTTCAATAGAATCTATCCTACACTTACAACAACTACTCTTATAATGGTTCAATTTCAATAACCAACAATCCAGCTCATACCATGTCTAACTTGTTCTCAATTTAGGATCTCAACCCCTTTCTTAAATCATGATCCTCTATGATGCAATATTACTTTTCATGGTTCAAAATGATCACAAAAATTCCTTCTAGGTTGCAAGTTCCAACAACATAAATCAATTCAACATGCCAAACATAGTCATATAATTCAATCTCTGATTTTGATCATTTCATTCAAGCTTACTTATTAACCAATTCATTATCAACTACTTCAATCATACATTTTCATAATCACAATCAACAAGATATCAAGCAAGTTCTCACTTCATTTCACATTCAAATCATGTTATTAACCCCTCATATTGTGCATGAAAGATACTAAGTTCTAGCTTGCAAAAAACGATCAAAAGCACGAGGGAAAACAACGGCTCGCGGGAACTCGACCCAGCCACGGTCGAACCCTGACCGCGCCGCCGTCCGCGGCCTTGACCGCACCCGGAAGGCTGCTGCGAGCAGCTCCGGCGCAGTCCAGCCTCCGTCCCGCGTCCACGACCGCGCCGACGATGGGGCTGCGGCCTCTTGCCGTTTTTCACTCAAATTTCCGATCATAACTCATCCACAATACATTCCCAGCCATCACTCAACATATATACAAGCTAAATATCAACAAAATCAAATGATCAACCACTTGTAATGCATATAAAGATGATTATTTCCAAGGGAAGGGTTTCTACCTTCTTCCTCAAGTAGTTGATCCTTGAACTACCCGAATTCCTCAGCTATCACACGACCTCACACCTCTATCAAGATCCTAGAAACAGTCACAAGCATAAAAATAAGAATCATTCCAAGATTTGGGGTCAATCTAACTCAAAAATCCACAAATCACACTACTCTGCCACAGTTTAAAGATATGGCCATAACTCAGTCAATGCTTGCCCAAATTGAACAAATGAGTAGCCCTTGGTTATCTACTCTCGGAGATCTACAACTTCTCTTCTTACTGGAAAGCCAAATTCCGACGTCTACTGGCCGGAAAAGCCGCCGGAAGTCTGTAGCCCTGCTTTTCTCTCTCTCTTTGTGTAGAAATGGGAAGGGGAAATGATAATATTTCTCTTCTCTTGTTAATAAAGTGTTGTGGATGGGTTAGACTAGGTATGAAGAGCCACAACCTAGTTTTATGAGGGTAAAACAAGTGTCCCATAATTATAAAGATATATTTATATAATTCCCAAGAATTTGAGTGGAATTACATACACTAACCCTCTCATGTATAGATGTATGTATATCCATTTATATCTTGACACTTCAAGACATAATTCATCTCCCTCTTGTGCAATTAATCATATAATCTTGCACTTAATCTCTTGAGATATTTATTATAATAATCGGTTTATTACAACGCTAAGCCAAAGAGACAGGCGCAACGACGACTGAACCCGATCATGCAGGAGCCTGTGAAGAAGGAGGTTCTCAAGCTCCTAGATCATGACATGATCTACCCGATCTCCGACAGCAAGTGGGTGAGCCCCACTCAAGTAATAGCCCAGAAAGGGGGTATGCAAATTGTAAAGAATGATGATGGCGAGGAGGTTGCGACAAGACCAGTCACTGGATGGTGCTTCTGCATCGACTACTGGGTTCTCAACGCCGCCACGTACAAGGATCATTTCCTCTACCATTCATTGATCAAATGTTGGATAGATTATCTGGTTACCTTTCATTGTTTTCTTGATGGTTATTCAGGGTACAACCAGATTGCTATAGCACCGGAGGACCAGTATAAGACCGCATTTACCTGCCCGTATGGAGTATTTGCGTACTGGCGGTCGGCGGATGCCATTTAGCCTATGCAACGCACCGACGACCTTCCAGAGATGCATGATGGCCATCTTCCATGACCTGATTGAAGAATTCATGGAGGTATTTATGGATGATTTTTTAATTTTTTGTAGCTCATTCGATATTTGTCTGCAGAATTTGGCTACCGTACTGGAGAGATGCACCGAGACCAACCTGTGTCTCAACTGGGAGAAGTGCCATTTCATGGTGCACGAAGGGATAGTGCTCAATGGTTTAATAGAACATTGCAAGGCTCGGTTGGTTGCAAAAAGGTTTACACAAGTTGATGGTGAAGATTTCACAGATGTATTTTCTCCTGTCACTAAGGTAGAAACTATCAGATTGCTAGTTGCTATAGCAGTAGTAAACTCTTGGCCTATTCATCAGGTAGATGTAAATAATGTTTCCTTCATGGCCATCTCTCATGTATATATATATTTATATATATATATATATATATATATATATAAGGCTGATCTGGTGATAATAGCACTTATCGTGAGAAATGAGAATAAATTGATGGGTTTTGTATACTGAAAGCATTTATTACAATGAGTATACAACGGTTTATTTCTCCTATCTGTTAACAATCGTACATGTATGAACAATGGTATCCTCTTGTCTCACCGATAGGGATGATCATACGGCGTGTTGTAGATCGCAGAAGACAGTATGATCACTTGATCTAGTGAGACATAAACATGATCACAACCGAGACAGCGTATGAGGATACGTCTGTCCGGATGGCTGCGGCATTGTCGGAATAAGTAGTCTGTCTTGGTTACTTGACATGCTGGTACGCAGAGGTGGCGTATTGATGGACCGCAGTGAGATATATTCGTATGTCTGACATCAGCGAATAAAAGATCTCGTTATATTGATTGAGTCCAAACCCTAACGAAGGTTCAGGAGTTTGCACGGGTTGACTGTTGCTTTGACTTGCCATAGTGGAGAGCCAATACAGCGCCCTCGTATATCCGCATCTTGGGTAACAGCAGTTCGTGTAGTACCGCCTGAGATTGAACTTAGGTAACCATATCCGAGTAATAGGATGGGGACATTCCCAGAGGAGCTCAATAACATTCATCGTGCCAAAGTCCTGCAGGCTGATTAAGTTCAGGCACGAGTGATAAGGTTTCAGTGGCACTACTCAGGAATAATAAGATATTAATTAATTGTAGTTAGAGCTTGTCAGAGGCTCCGATTAATTATTGAATATCCGGTAACCTTAAATATGGGGATTCTCAATTAATGCAACCCGTTCTCACAACGTGGTAATAAAGGGGTAGGTCAGTATTAATTCTGTTGTGAAAAAGAATTAATATTAATTAATTAATTGTGTCCTGGGTTGTGGACATGGGAATTAATTAATTTATAGGCCCACTTTATTATTTGCATTAGGTCCCAGGTCTGGCCCAACAAGTGTGCTGAATTGAGCCCAAAATGGCCCATTAGGGTTTCCAACCCTAGGTCTATAAATAGACAGCTCTCTCTCATAAGTTGTAACTGAGTTGAAAAACCCTAAACCTAAGAGAGAGAGTGGGCGCCGTTTTTGAAGGGAGAAGGAGGAGAATTTGGATTCTGGTCCTGCTCAAGCCACAAATCTACGGAGTCCTCACCAGTAGTAGATCTGACTAGCACCGGGATACAGATCTGAAGATCTGATCTGGAGAACAGATTTCTCTTCTCTTCTCTTTCTATTTTTGGAATTTAATCAAGAAATTAGGGTTCTAATTTCTGTTTCCGCAGATTAAATCGAATTGCGTGGTTGAATTAGTTCTTGGAATTCAAACGCAAAAGATCGGTACAGACACTACGGAATTACGGTAATCTCTCAATCCAAAATCTTGTATTAAATTCATAGGAGCATGCTAGGGTTTTGAGAAATTTAATTGTGAGCAATATCCATAGATCGATCCGATTCAGTTTGGTTTTTGTGATTCCGTTCACGGAAAAACCCTACATAAATATAGTCCATAGATTTGACAACATAAACAATCCAGATTAAATAAGACATTCAACAAAAAACACAATATTTTATCCTCATTTTACTTCATTAAAGGGCAACGTAGTCATTCCGAATCAGTGCACAAAAGTTGTGTTTTGTTCATTTTATCTCAATTGTGGTTCATTATAAAATAAATTCGATGTGAATTTTAATGTTACACGTGACATGCATTTTATATTAGAGATTCTTCGTTTTATTTTAGTCATTCTTCATTTTATCTCAAGTGTTGTTCTTTATAAAATAAATTCAATGTAATTGTACATCCCCTTAAAAAAATGTAGTTGCACATCATTATTTTGTACAACGATCAAAAATCTGCAACCTAGATTTTATTTGCACCTTACTTCTTTAAATGTCAAAATCTCAGCAATTTTTTTTCAATACCATCATCCAATTCTCTAAATTTTCTCCCTTTGTGAGGCTTCATCGTATCAGTACACTTTATTATAAATGAACCCGAGAACAAATAAAATGAACATCGCATCACCAAACATGAAATTCAATAAAAAAAAAGTAATGAAAAGGTTGATGAAGCTAACAAACAAAATAATGAACATAATATCACAATAGATGAATGACACAATACTAAAAATGAAAGATATCTAAAATTGTTTAAAATAAAAACTCTCTAAAACATATATGAAAAACTGTCTCGTGAAACCATAATCAACAATTATCATCCAAAAATTCAAACAACTCGAACACATATATATACAAATCAGAAAACCAAAAAGAAACTTGAACATAGAAAGCACAAAAACTTCGAATCTAACCTTAAGAACCAATCAAAACCAGAATCTGATCGCCAAAATCATATATATGAATTAATGAGGATAAGACGAACACGAAGACGAATTATTATTGAGAAATATCAAAACTTATTAAACAAGACAATTGAAATCTTATGGAAAATCGAAAAGAAAAGGAATTACAGATCCAAATCGCGTGAAAGAAGGAAACCAAAAAAGAAAATCATTTATTTGAGGGAGATACCATAATTAAAAAAGATTAAATGATAAAGATATCCTTAAATATGTAATAATGAAGTACATGGAGGATAAAATGAAAACGGAAATTATTAAAACATGTATATCATGTGCAATCAATGGCTGATATTTATTCTCATTTCTTACACTAACATCTATTCTCATATGATCTAACCTATATATATATGTTGTCCCCTCCTGGCTATACTAAGGTTAAAGAAGGTGAAGTTTGCAGACTTAAAAAGTCCCTATATGGCTTGAAATAGGCTTCTAGGGAATGGAACACAGAGGTCACTTCCAAATTCCTGAGTTATGGTTTTGTTCGGTCACAACACGATCATTGTCTCTTCAAATATCAAACTGATGCTCATTCTGTCTTTCTCACTGTCTATATTGATAATGTATTAATAACAGGCTCCAGCATTCATCTGATTGAGCAAGTCAAAGCTCATTTACATTCTTTATTCACTATTAAGGACCTTGGTGATGTTAAATACTTTATAGGGATGGAATTCACTCGTTCAGCCGATGGGATCTTCATTTCTCAATCCAAATATGCAACTAATATTCTGAAAGACATGAGTATGCTGGATTGCTCTCCTTCATCTACACCTTTTCCTCTTGGACTCAGGTTCCTTGCTGAAGATGATACTTCAGCAATACAGGCGATTAGTTGGAAGGTTACTATATTTGAATTATACTCTGGTAGTTAAAGGCCGATGGGCGAACGACGGGAATTGAACCCGCCCGTGGTGGTCTCAACAATTAAGTCAGTTTGTCCATTCTCCTCGACAAACTCATTCGCAAACTGCCATTCATGTGCTTCGTTATCTTTCAGCCTCTCCATCAAGAGGTATTTTTTATTCCTCATCTAACTCTCTTCAGCTACGGGTGGTTTCTGATTGGGGTGCATGTAAGACATCAAGGACGTCTTTATCTGGTTTTTGCATCTTTGTGGGTGGTTGTATCTTATCACAGAAGTCCATTAAACAACCTACCATTGCCTGTAGCACCGCAGAAGCTGAATATAGAGCCATGACAGCAGCAGTTCATGAACTCCAATGGCTGACTTTTATGCTTCGTGATTTCAGCTATCAAGTTCAACTTCCAGTACAGTTATGTTGTGATAACAAGCCAGCCATACACATTACTGAAAATGCAGTATTCCATGAGAGGACCAAACATATAGAGATCGACTGCCATGTTATTAGAAATGCTTTGAAATCCGGGTAGATCACTCCTACACATGTCTCTTCCACATCCCAAATTGCTGATATATTCACCAAGGCAGTTCCTGTACATGTTTTTCACCTCCTTTTGTCCAAGCTGCAACTTTGGTTAGTGCAGCTTGGGGGGGGGGGGGGGGGGGCTGTTGAGGATAGTAAAGGTTGGCAACACACACGTGCAAAACAAGAGTTAAAGAAATTCTAGAAATTCACATGCATGCATGATATGTAACAAACCCTAGAAGATGTTTTTGAGTTGGTTAAGAAGTTAGTTAATGTTTCTCATATTCTAGAGCTTTCTTATATTGTATAAGTAGTCGAGATCAGAGCTAGCTTGAGCAGTTTTTTATTCAATTCAATCAGTTTATATCATGAATAAATCTCTCTTTTGCTATTCAACTACTTTTACATTTTGAATCTTCACAATCTCCACCTCCGACAGCTTCACCTATTTGGGCATGGACGGGGAGCAGATTGAAATTAATTTGGTTTAAAAGGGAAATAAGAGATCACGATCATAATAATGATTAGGAAGCAAGGTGATGACTCTCTCTCCCTCTCTGTTTTTGTATTAATGTTTGTTTGGGTTTGGTTTGAACTTGTGTATATATAAAGATATTATTTGGCCCTGGCGCGCTCTCTCTCCCTCACAGTCTCCTTAATTTTATTTAGATCCAATTTCTTTCCAACTCCACATTTAACACATTTTACTAACTCTTCTTTTGCATAACCTGAATAAGTTAATGTTATCACATCATAAATGTCGTATTGATCAGAAATATTTGTAGGGGGAACTCTATCGAGCTTTTATTTAAAAAATTCGGCAGGTTCTTAATTCTTACCTCTATCAGAGCTTCTTTTTCTTCATTCTCGTTCCTTCTTAACAATTCGTCGGTAAAGAGAATTATCTCATAAAAATATCGTGACATCCCAGCAATGACGAATGCAGAACACGATTATAGTAGGGCTAGCTTGAACTAGTTAGTAACTGTAGAAATATTGATAATTTTATCTCACATCTTATTCAATGTACAAGGTGGTATATGTATATACAAAAATATAGACAAAACTAGGAAAGAAATAACTAAAAGAATATGTTAATCTCTATTATATCTGATATTATGATATATTTTTCATATTTTTAATAAAGAAACTTGTCGCGAGTAGACACTAAATTTGTTCCTTCATCTCTTGAGGCTGCTAATATTTTCACTAGCTAAGAGTTTACCACAGTTTTCTTTCCAGATGTTTCGGTCCAAGCTCGGTGTGTTATTCAATCCCGGTCCAAGCTCTGTGTGTTATTCAATCTCACTCTTCGCTTGCGGGAGCATATTAAAGATATGGACAAGATCGAAGAAGATAAATCATTTTAGATAGTAAAACGTAGAGATTAACATATTCTTTTAGCTATAGTTTTGTCAATATTTTGTATATACATATACACTATACTGCCTTGTACATTGAATAAGATGTGAGATAAAATTATCAATATTTCTACGGTTACTAACTAGTTCAATTCAAGCTAACCCCCACTATAATGGTTTTCTGCAGTCGCCACCATATATATACCTCTATAAATGGGTATGCATAGGGTGATATTAGCTAGAGAGAAAAGAGCAATAAATCTTTAATGTTGGAGTAGCGTGCAAATTCAAAACCGATCTGTAAAATCGTTATGTGTTGGCGAACATGCACATGCCGTGCTTCTCTGACGAAGACTACACACCCATTGCTATAAGATTATTAGCCAAAATGGAGGCACATGAACTCACGTAGTTATTCAGAAATAGAACAAATGGCGGGAGAGAAGAGGGGAGAGTTGGGAAGAGTTGCAGCAATGGAGTGTATTTATTTATTGTACTGATTTTTTTTTTTAGGTCATAAACAATATTGATCGTTGTACATGTGTTGAGTAAATGCATACAGGCCCATGCAAACTCATTAATGGTTGCATGATGAGAGAGAAATACAGATGAGATGAACAATGAAATGTTGCCACCTTCGAGATTTGAAACTGCTCCACTAAATCCACTCGAGATTTCCCACTTTTGTCATTATTGTTGCAAGCAACTCCTTTTCCAAAGTCTTAATTAAACCACTCCAATATTTTTTCACTAAGATTCAAGAAAAATAATCTTTATTAACTAAGAAACAGCTTGAAAAAAAAAATAATGTCCCTAAACCAAATTATGTTAATGAAAATCCACTACAAGAAAAATATTGAACAATACTAAAAAGATAATATTTCTCGCTGAAAAGTGTGGTCGTAGACTAAAAAAAATTTGTAAATAAAAGTGTTGTCTTTTAGTAAAAAAAAATATGCTAAAAGGCAATGGTTCTATACTAGCGTTGTTGTTTAAGTGTTGTCTATTATCGAAAAGACAACAATCACTAAAAATACGCTAAAAGACAACGGTTTTACGCTATTGTTGTTGTTTACGTGTTATTTATTATCGAAAAGACAACAGTTACATTTGTGTGTTGTTATTTGAGTGTTGTTATTCTAATTATTTAAAATTATTGTGATTGTTATTTAATTGATAAAAATACTCTGTAATATTTTTAAGAGTTAAACAATACATTGGGTGTATATACTACCTCCGTCCCGCGCTATTAGTCCCATATGGTTTCGGCACAAGAACCAATGTTTGTGAGTATAGTGTAATTAATATTTTATTGATGAGTGTGAAAAAGTTTGACATTTTAGGAAATGAGACTAATAGAGTGGGACAAACCAAAAAGGCAAATGAGACTAATAGAGTGGGACGTAGGGAGTAATAGTTTTCCATATTTTATTTTATACTTAGTTTTTATTTTGTAAAAAAATTATCTAAATTTAGGAAACAAGATAATTAAATATAAAAAAATACCATTAGAGAGTAAAAGATTTTGTCCATATTTCTAACTAGTACAATAATAATTGTGCGCGGTAAAACTATCTTGCCGATAAAAAGATCATAGGTTTGAAATCCCTTTAAAACATATAGGTATGTGAAATTTAAATTAATAATTCAGAGTAATTATATATATTTAAATGATTATTTAAAGAAACACATGAAGTGTTTAAAAAAAGTAACTCAATTTTTAGACTAATTATAAGATACGAAAATGACAAAACAAACATGTTTTAATTTATTTGTTTTAGATTAAAGATACATAAATAATTATAATTATAAATTATATAAAAACTATATAATTTGTGTATGTAGTTTAGATGGTAGAGCTCTTGCGTAACTTGCTAGAGATAACTTACGACAACACTTCAAAATACCTTACGACAATACTTTTTAACCAATTTTATTTCACTTTTTTCTTCTAGTGATCCTTCTTGTATGTCTAAGCGCTAAACAATCACAACTAGATTCGAAAACAATAAAATCAGCTCCACTTTTAATTTTGTGTTGGCGAGTAGGTCGACTAGGCATATCAGGCTTCTAAATTTCAAACCTGACGCCAATATATTGAAAATTTTAAACCTCGATGTCAATTATTTCAATTTTAGTATTGTACCATATACGAAGCTCAAAAAATAAAATTCACTTCATGGACATGCACAATAAAACATTCTTCCAAGAAAAGATGATGCGGAGTGAATATAACATTTCGTCCAAATTCATATAAATGAAATAGACAATAGGGAAGTGTGTAGAGATAAATAAGAGAACACACTTTTGTATTAATTGATTGAGATTAGTTTAGTAATATGATGTATGAGCATTCAATAAACTTATAAATCTTAAATTTTTTGCTAAATTCGATCGAGTTTTAATATTTTATTGATATAGATCCAAATATTAATATAATTAAATAATAATATTATTAAAAATACATCCACACTGCAAATTGCGCAGACAGAAAACTAGTTTTTATTAAAGTTTGAATTCGTAATTTATGGAATTGATTATTTTCAGTTTAATTAATTTATTAGCTAGAACGCAAATACATGAATGTAGCAACATTTTGAAATTTATGAGCGTGTTATAATTGTAAAATATTAGAAAATTTCCAATCCAATCCGATAAAGATTCAATTCGTTGAAAGTTCAATAAAATAATACAATAAGAATGTGAAAAAATATGAATAAGAATTAAGAGATTTGACTAAACTAATATATTAAAATTAAACAATTTATAATAATATTTACATAAGTAATAAAAAGTGAAATAATTTTCTATATATTAATGTTAGGAATTGATGTTCGTTCTTTATAAATTAAGATATGTCAAACCGAACGACAAACAAAACTATTAGAGTAATTCTAATATTGTAATCTTGTATAAGTCAATTGACACTACAAGAAAACTTGAAATTTGTGACGACATTTGCTACGAAATGAAAAATGGGTCGCTATTTCGCGAAGGACTGGCGACGGAATCAATTTTTAAATTTATCGACGGAATTGCAACGAAAAATCCCGTTGCTAAATTTTTGCGACGGAATTTTCCGCCGCTAAATCTTGCGAGGGAAAATTCCATCTCGATTCCGTCGCTAATTCGCGATATATATATATATATATATATATATATATATATATATTCTAAAATATATTAAAATTGATGAATGTATTTAATCCAGCGGTAACAGGTAGGGGTTGCGCGCGGGAGTTCTCGAGTTCGAAACCTTGCGGACGCAACCACCAAATTTCAAGTGGACCAGACCGGTTTGCTATGGTTGGACCGCTAATAACCGGTTTACAATAAAATAACTTAAATTTAATTTTTTTTAGAAAAAAATTTGCGGCGAAAAATTCCGTCGCCAATGATTTAGCGACGAGGATTTTTGCGACAAGAAAAATCCATTGCAAATCCGTTGCAAAACGAGTTTTGCGACAGAAAAATATGTGATTCGCGACAGAATTTATCCGTTGCAAATCATTTTGCGACGGAAAGATATGAGATTCGCAACGAAAAATTCCATCGCTAATTCGCGAATTTTTTGTAGTGTGAGTCGTAATAGAATAGGAATTATCTTGCGAAAGAAATAAGGCAAAAAACTAAACCAGTTACTGAGAGAAGCAAGTGTTTAAAGCTTTGAAATTGTCATTTAGACAGGTATGGAGTTTTCAGAAGAATAAGAGACACAACTGATACGGACATGCTCTATTCCAAGAACTGATAGCTAAGATAATCGATAAAGAGCCGTTCTTACATGAAGTACACAACGTAAAAAGAATTTGCAAAAATTATTTAACATTGAGAGATGTGTACAACAGCTAGAAGACAATACTCAACTTTCAAAAAAGTTGGACGAAAATTATAAATACTCAAGGAGAGTATCAGTTTCAAGTTGTTGACTCAATTATTTTTAAAAGAAGCAAATCTGCAAAAAAGCAAGCAAGCACAAGATCTCTTATCCCTCAGTGTTTCTATACACGAGATTCTTAGCAACTAAATTAGAGTTATTCTGGAGTTCACACTCTTTCCATGAGTTGAATCCGTGAAAGGTTTCTGAAGTACTTTTAGAAACCAAAGTTTTCTCATAAACCATCTCTATCAACAAAGTTCTATGAGAAAATCAAACTCATACCAACCAACTGGTGGGCATAGCGATGCGTTCCTGATAAAGCTTGCAATTGATCTGAAGAGAATGACTACAAAGTGGACTGGCTGAGTGTGCATACAGCCGGAGTGTTAGGAGATTTGATGTCAAAATTTTGGATTTGGATCCCCTGGTGTGCCAAACCACAGCAGAGGATGTTGTGCATATCTCAGCACCACACACACCATTTCAATTCTTAAAATAAAAAAAATTAAAAAAAATGATGTGGTGCTAAGATGTGCACAACACCCCCTGCTATGGTTTGGCACAGCAGAGATCCAAATCCTAAAATTTCCTTACTTATTGTGTTTTAGTGGGTTAAAGGGTCAATGCCTAACCAGTCTAGGAAGTCTCTAGTTTAGCTTCAGTTAGATTTTTAAATGTAAAGTCCTGTAAGGTCTTTTAATTGGGTTGTAATTGGAGCTGATTGAAGAAAGACTGAAGAATCAGTCAGTAATATGCAAAGGACTCAGGAGACTGAACGATCAGTATGAGAGTGATTAGTCTGGGTCTCATGAGTCTGGGATTGACAAGTTTGGGACCTCATCGATATTGGAACTCATTAGTCTCGGACTGACCAGTCTGGAACTTTCCAGTCTCAGAATATCAAACTTCCAATCTGGGATCAACGTACAAACTTGTGACGTCAGCTAGCATGGACTTACGAGCCTGACGACATCAGCATGAAATTTTAGTTCCAATCCCCGCGCATAGAGACAAGAAGAACCATCTGCGGATTGATACTAACAAGTGACAAGTACATACTTCAAGGATTGGAGAGCCCTTAAAGTCTGCAAGCCAAAGACTTTAGTCTAGATTCCTCGGACTGATCAATTGGATTCCTCAGACTGATTATAGTGTCGTTCTAACAAAAAGGTGAACAGTCACAGTCCAAGTTAGAAAAAGCAGGAGCAGGTCCTGATTTCACAGAAAAAGCAGACTTGCCACACAGAGTAAAGAAACACTGGATTGGACAAACATCTGATGTGTCTAACGGCTCCAAAATTTGAATCTCAAGACCTTCGCCTATAAATAATCGAGGACCTCCAGAGATTCAGTTAACAAAACACCCTATTATCGAGCAAGCCAAAACTCTGCTAAAATTTCTACTCAACAGTCCAAGGCTTATCTAAAGCTTTACGTGTGTTACCTTCGTGAACACGAGACTTAGAACTCTAAGTTCTTGAGTTATTCTTGGTGTTATTTCTCTCCAAGAAAGAACACAACACTCAAGTACGCACTGTACTTTGACTCTCACGAGCGTCTAGCTGCAGAAAGTTAAGTTCCAAGGTGAACTATGAAGACCTTGTTCCGGCGACGAGGAGGCTCCGTGGTCTGCCCAAACTCCGAAAAGTTGTGAAGTGAAAAACGTGCAGAGGACCGGGTGAGTGAGCTAGTGGACTGAAGGACGAGGCATCCTTCAGCTAGCGATAGATCGTGGGAGCACCCTGTATTTCTATCACTTAGTGAATTTCCAAACTCAGACTGAAGAGTGGACGTAGGACCTTTTGGTGTCCGAACCACTATAAATCCTTTGTCATTTACTGCCTTCTGTATTTCAATTTACAATTTTAAAACTCAAAACTCAAATGTTGAAGTATCGACTGAAACTGACTTAACGACTGTTTGGACTTTAGACCCAAACTGAGTTTTGACAAACCAAACTAAGACTGACCTCGGTTTGGATAAGTACAAGTTTATCATTAAAACATTTTCTTTGTGCAGCATATTATTTATACTTTGATTTTGTGACCTTCACGAAGGACATAAGATCATCCAACAACTACAATAGATCAGTTGCATTGCTTGTAACCCCATTCTAGCGATTTCAATCTGAACTGATCGAAAAGTGGATGTATAATCATTTGACATACTGCGTTATTTATCTCTTTATGTTCTTAACTTGCTTGCTATATCTGAAACCCAACAACTGGCAAGTTGTTGGTGTATTTTTTGAATTTGGATAACTAAAAACTTACAAGCTTTAACCGGTTTTAGATCATTAATAAACTCGAGTAAGAGTCAGTTGTACCATATTACGCTTATAAGACTTCCACTGCGTACTATTGCTGAATTGGGACCTAACAATTGATCTATAATGAATATTTGTATCTGGTCCCATTAATAGATTATTCAATTAAATCCGGATTCGATTCGAATCCAATTCAAAAAAAATTTCTCATTATCGTGTTGATTTGATAAGTCTCAGTTCATTTATATTATCATTGTGTAAATTCGTATCGAATTATTATACTATGTCAAAAATTACAACCCCTAACCAACATGCATTTTACACGAGTGAAGACATTTTAATTTATTTAGATGTATCCTTTTAATAAAAAGAGAAAACTAAAATAAAATTCTCAAATTAATTTAGATATATTTCGAAATTTGGTTGGATGTATTTGTGTTTGGCATGTGACCAGCGGTACGAAAAAACTAGTGATAGTGAGGTTGTGTAGTGAGGAGAAGATGAATTATAAATAAACGACACGACACGACACCCGTATATTGAAACAAAATGTAGAGATAAGTGGGGCTTTGCCTCTACCCTTTTCATATTCATATTCATATTCATATTCATATTCATATTGATGTTGAAAGAGCCTTCAATTAGTGCAAAATATCATTATCCGCTCTCATAGTGGAACTCTTTACACTTCCCACGCGCTATGGCGGCTCATTCATCCCTTTTTCTTTTTATTTGATTTATAATATTAAATTATAGTTGAGAAATATTGTATATATGTAGTGAATATAATATAGCAGTAGTTACAGCATAGTGTCAATAATAATTATGTATTTCAAAATATCTAACTTTATATAGACAAAGTTTTAAAAAGATTTTTGGGAATTTGAGGTCAGTAGAGATTATATTTTCATTAAACTAAATTTATTGTGTATGAGTGTTTGATTTCTACAATACAAGAGATAGAACTTTGTACTTCCTATAATTTAATGTAATGTTTGAAGTTGATTAAATTAAAGAGAGTAAAGAGAAATAAATTTTACTCAATAAAAAACAAGAATTTGGGAGAAAGTTTGTTCTATAAACTAAAAAACAAACAAGGAATAAGAGCTTGAATGGAGTGAAGAGAAATATTTGGTGTATTCTACAAATGAGATTGGAAACTCTATAATATTCTATGAAAAATTTAAGAAACTACACGAAAAATCTCACACTTAAAAAAATTATGTTTTTTAACCAAAAAAAACTTGATCATAGATTTTTCACCACATAAAGAGTGAAAAACATGGTTAAGCTACATCATGTTTGTTCATCCCATTGTTTTTTAGACACAAATTTGTAACAATATCAAGGTTGCTATGAAATTACTTTGAAAAATATATATTTATATATTCACATAATTTTGCTCCAAAAATCATCACTATTGTACTTAATTCAGAACGCGTCTTCTCTATATTTAATAAATTATATTATATCAAACATATAAAATGAAATTTAAATAAAGATCTTTTCAATAAAAAAAAAAAAATCATCTAACACTAATATCGAACATTGGCCAACCAAAATGCCTCCTACCGTGAATGAGGCAGCCGGCCAGCCAATATACACCCAAATTAGGCAGCGTTTTTTAGGCATTGTTGTTAGGAAACACTTTCGTGTTAGGTTCTATTTTTCTTTATTTAATTAATTTATAAATGAGATATGTCAAATATTATAAAAATAAGTACGTACATATTATTTCAATAAGTTAATCGACATATTTTTAACATCTTCTTTCATAAACGGCGTAAAATTATCACATCACTTATTCGATATCCCTTAATTACAACTATTAATTTTGAAAACATCCATTATTACAGCTGCAGTAACTGATCATACACCACATCGAATAGTGTTATGATTTCAAGATTTATTTCAGTGAAAAACATTCCAAATGACGTGAGTGCAATTCAATTTTTTGAATTTAGTGTGTTCATTGTATTCAATTTCTTTGACATTTTTAATAAAACCACATCATATTTCATTTGAAAAATGTGTATTTCTTCTGCAAATTTCATCTCAATAAAAATATTGAAATTATACGATACTTTTTAATTTTCATTTAATATTGTAACTTTTTACAAAATATATATATATTAATTAGATTTTGATTTGTAGAATCCGAGTTATTTATGAACAATCATAAATCGTTATTTACATACTCTAAACCCAGTTTTACTTTCTTTTTTGAGAGGGACACACAGTTTTATTTGCACATATAATATTTTAACATTATAAAATAATTTATTAACACACAAAATTAAAAGATGTTGTATTGTATATATAAAATGTTGGTGTATGTGGTATTTTGCAAAAAATTAAAGAAATATTAAAATAGAAGTAATCCAGTGGGGTGGTGTGACGTTCGATCTTATCCGGAGTCACCCATCACCTTTCACGCCCTTAAATATCTCTCACTTTGCTTAACATTCATATCACACACCCAGCTGCTCTTCCCCAATGGGGTTACTCGACCACCTCTGGGACGACACCCTTGCAGGCCCTCCCCCCGACACTGCCCTCTCCCGACCGGCCACTTTTAGCTTCCGATCTGACTCCGCCAAGGGTATGCTAACGACAATAACTTTTTAATCATTGAATTTTGTTTTCAGCAATCTCATTTCGGTGTGAATGAATGAGATCTGGAGAGTTTTTTAGTTTGTTTTTAAGTATTATTAATTTAGAAAAACGGACGGCGTGATGTATTGTAAATTCATGTAATCGCAGAGTCTGAGGTAGTGAGCAATCGAAGATCGTTTGGAGAGGAAGCGGCGGAGGACTCAGTGAGAGTGACGAGAAGCATTATGATCGTAAAGCCGCCGCAAGCTAGTCAGAAGGACTCGCCGCCGGTTTCCCCCGCGGGCTCCACTCCTCCGGTATCGCCTTTTGCCGGTAAGACTTGAAATTGAAATCGCAGGCAACTTATAAGTAGAGAGATTATATTATAATAATGAATGAATATTCTGCAACAACAAAAGTTAGGTAGACAGATACCTCTCCTTTTTATTATATATATTTTTTAAAAAATAATCTAGAATCTGTAGGATTGATCTATCTGTTTTCTAATTCTGCGTTTATATTAACGTTGAATAAAAATATCGAATTCATTGCTGTAGAGGAAGGGAGTGAGAAATTGCTCAGCTTCCTTCGGAATGGCCCAATCTTTGGTAGACTTTGATAGATAAATTGCATTTAGAGTTCAATGCTGAATGATGAATGTTAAAACTTTGTGATTGCTACATGGGGGGTCGAATATCTATAAATTGCTGGGTAATGGTAATGAACCAAAGAGTAGCTATATATTAGATTCGAGAAATGACAAAAGACTCTTACGCTTGAGGTTGAGGTTGAGGAAGCAATATTCACCCAATATATATGTGTTACGTATGTATTATGTTGTGCTCAAGAGCTGTTACATATCCGTGGACCATACATATTTTTGTATTAATACTTAATAGGCAGAAAATGATGCAATATATATGGCCTATTTCCTAACTACATGTAAAATTGGTAGGTGGAGGAGGAAGGGAAGCCTTCCGTTTCCGTCGGAGGTCGGCATCGTTTGCTTACGAGAGGGCTAGTGTTGGCGGCGGTGGGCGACCTAGGAGCACGCCGTCCGACATCTGAGATCGATGCATCAGTTTGTTTGTTTGTTTGTTTGTTGTGTTTGTACATAGGGTAGTAAAGCAGTGTGGAGGGTGGTTTAGAAAAATAAGAGTTGGAGATATTCATCTGCTTCTCGACTACACTAATATATAGTTTCTGCCATTATATTTGCTCATGCACTTATATTAATGAGAGCTTCCAATTAGTTAATTAACCTCAAAATAGCATCTGAACATTAATAGTCTGAAGAGAGAGAGCTGTAAATAAGTCGAATCGAGATCCAACTGACACTTGTTTAAATTTGTGTTAAATTGATATATATTGAGCTTTATATTAAAATAATTATGTTTGAGCTTGCATGAATATATCTTGAGTTCAGCTTTTTTTTTCTTAGCAGAACATGAATCCAGGTTCAGTAGTTTGATTTAAGGCAAAAATCGTAACTTGTTTATTAATTCTTCAATAGATATCTGCACATGCTGTATTTGCTTTATATATACACAAAAAAACATTGGCGGATCTTAGCCCCTCCTAAATCCAAAGATTTTCTTCATTTAAGTAATAAAATGATAATTATTTTTATGACATTATTCTTTTTACAGGTAAATTATTAAGAAGAATGGGGGATGATGAATTTTAACGTATACATATTTATGCGTTTTTTTATTAGGTAAAAATTTATTAAAGGAGCCTCTCACTTGAATGGAAATAAATAAATAATTAAAATGGTGTAAATGATCGTGTCAGAGAAATGTCCAAATGTCGTGAAACTGTAGGTTTATTATCCATTTATAAGGGATGGGTTTTTTTTTTTTTTTTGGCAGTCGTAATCGATGTTGGATGGAAGTGTTTCTTATCTATTTAGATTTGGGTTGATTACCTTGCTTTAACTATATAAATAATTCTGTGTGTTTATGGGTAAATACCGTGAAAAGATCATCTTCAATTGTGGAAATTAGTTGCCTAGCTTTCATACGTAATGATATATATTTCAGGTGATGAGAAATTAAGGGTGGAATGATTTGAGATATGGAGAGTGGAGAAGGTGATGTGGGGGAATATTGCTTTTGCATGCATGTGCTCAAAAGCAAATTGAGATGGTAATTTCTAATATTCTAATCAAATGTGTTGTACCCTCCCTCACTATAAATTAATGAGGATTGAATTCCATGTTTTAATATCATAAATTGAGGTATAAATATATTAGTTTTTTTTTTATTTTCTCGAATATTATTTGATTATACGTATTTTTTAATAAATACATAAATTATTAATTTTATTTCAAATTTATAGTTAGAGCAAAATTCAACGATGGAAAGCTTGCATAATAATGTCAACTTTAAAAAGTCATATGCATACGTGAAATGTTATCTTGAATCAAAAGGCATTCATTTTCATTATAAATTTGAATAAAAATTAATAGTTTAAATATTTATTTAAAAATTGGCAATATTTCATAATTTTTTGGCACATCTACCCTATTCTAGTATAATGTGATACTAGTACTTCACCCGTGCGTTGTACGGATTATTATATTAAGTATTTTTAAAAAAATAAATATATCTTTTTAATTTAAATACATCAAATACTATTTATGATTGTTGTAATCGGTGTAGACTTCAATATAAATATAAATACATTTATATGATATAATAGTTGTATATATAAAAATGCTCAATACATTAAATATAACTTTAAATATAAATATCAAAATGACTTCCTTATATACTATATTTTAGTAGATGTGTCTTTAGTATGAATTGAAAAATTAAAATCTAAAGACCCCTAGCACGCTACTTGTGAAATTGCAATATATTATTATTTAAAACTAATAATATAATTCTTCAAAATTATGTCGACTAATTTCAATTATTGATGAAGACTTTTATTAATTGTCATGATATAAAAAAATTATAAGCGAATATTGTCCTTATTAAAATTTAAATGATGATGATTTTGGATTTAATAGTTCGGCAAAATCCTGTAATCAAACACATTATGACATGAAATACTTGTGCTCATAACACACTGTCAATATCTTTTAATAATCAATATAATATTATGCATAAACTTTTTTAATGGCTTTTATTTTTATACTGTTTTATAATTTATGTATACTTATAAACACTTAACTACAATATAAAATATTTAAGCCCAGGTTTTAAAATTAGAAGTATGAGCACATAGAAATTATTAAAAAAAGTTATACTATTTTCGAACTTATGTACAGAAACATGTATTTTATATTATAGTTTAAGTTATATAGTATAATCTAATATGGGTTTGAAAAAACAAATAGTGAATTGAGCATTTAGAGATTTGGTCAACAACAAATACTTTTATATTATGAAAATTAAGATATTTTGATAGCAATGTAAGTAAAAACAATATACATCAAAATCACAAGTATAAAAATTAAATTATTTTCTACCACTTAAGAAATTATATTTATGCATGTAGATTTTATATTTCAACACACATTGACTCTCACATAAAATCTGATTTAGGAAAAATAAAGTTAGTATGATATGACAATCTCTCGAGCATTAATCATAGAGATGCATAATTTGAATTCTTTATACATATATCATATCAAATTTGTAATTAAATGAAGAGGTTATTTAAATGGTTGTGTCTTGTGCATACATAAATAAATCTATTTTATTAACATCTTATTGTACATTTATCGATTATACTATATCGTAGATTATTAACTGCATAAATATATAATCTATTGCATCAAATTAATTCTTAATCAAAGATATTATTGCTTAATTTTAAATAATATATGGGCTGAGTGTGAGTCCATCAAATGATGCCTAGTGAAAAAATCTTGCCCCAAAGAAATTGACTCAATCAATATACAGCCTACTTGAAAAAAAAAATCTAACCAAACTAATTAAATATAAATGGCTTCAGATCACCTGTTTCAATTTGTGTTCCATTTCCTATACCATCATTCAATTATTGCCATGTGTCATAATTATTTAATAGTATAAAAAAAATTGACTAACGTTTGGTTAACGACTCCCCCTATTTTTGAGAAGAAAAATCTCTTTCGCCTTCACAAAAATCTCTTTCTGCGGGTGAGACTCAGATCTATTTGCACTCACGCGTTCTCCTCCGATCGAAATACTTCGCTGCGCTTCTCTCCGACCGGTGGCAACAACAGGGCGATACGTCTGCATCGGCGATAGATGAAGAGAATCGCCGCAAAATCCTACGTTTTAATCTGCTGAATCTATGAATGATTTCATATCAGTGCTCAAACTGCTTTACTCCGATGATTTGTCGCTGTCGATTGATAACCTGTCGACCGTGATTGATTTGCTCCCAATCGCGCTTGAATTGTTTTTTGAAGATTGTGTTAGTCGGAAGATGAGGAAAAGAGGATCGTAAGTTTGATTCCTTTATTGAGTGTGGAAGAATCAAAAGACCTTACTGCCAGACTCTCACCTCTGAAAAAGGATGCTTCTGAGGAAATGCTCCACGGATTAATACTCTCGGCAATTCACAGTCATTCCAACATGGCCTTCGCGAAGGCATTCGTGGCGAAGCTTTAGAGGGATTTCTCGTCAAGGGCAACTGCGAGAAAGGTTTTAGATATCGCCTTTGAGAAGAGTCTGAAGGTTGTGAAGCAGTCGCTGGAGGAGTACTCGAGCCCGGATTTCAGAGGGAGTCACGAAGAGGCAGAGGCGATTCAAAGGCTGAATTTGCACATGACGATGACTAACCTGAAGCATGTTTTGTGGTTGGTGGAGAGGATGATTGAGCTGAAAGTAGCGGATACAGCCGTGAAGGCGTGGAGCGAACATGCGTCTCTCACATCCGATTTGAGGAAATAGGGGGAGCCGTTAACCGAACGTTAGTCAATTTTTTTATACTGTTAAATAATTGTGACACATGACAATAATCCAACGGTGGTACAGGAGATGAGACACAAATTGGAACAGATGATCTGAAGCCAATATAAATAGCTCTATAACCTAATTTCTCGCGTAAGCGCCGCAGGAGCACTCCCCCAAAAACCATATCTGGTTGTCTTCTCTTTCGAAACCTTACCAAGCTCTACGACACTCAACCTTCTCGCAATCCTGTCGGCATCTAAATAATGATGTGCACTTCCTCTTACATGTCTCTTTCTCCAAACCCAAATTTAATCCAACCACTCCCTTTTTTTCTTGCCAACTACTGTTTTTAAGTCCCCAACTGCGTCTGATGTGAAGGAAGCAAGAAATTATTGAACCTATAGCCAAAGATGAAAATGCAACCAAATAAGTCAGATCCACTACTTCAACAGAAGCAATCGAAAATGGTAAGAAACACCGTACAGAGATATTTGAGATGCAATTCGAAATTTATCTCATAGGACCGGTCTAGTAACATATGATTTAATAAAATTGTTAAGTAAAATTCAACTTGTATTTATATTGTGATTTTGTACAAAAGTAATTGATTAAAAATTATCATACTACAAATTAAGGGCACAAAGTAATTATATTATGTTTATCATTCTATATATATATATTTTTGCAGAAATTTAGGTTTTCATATTTTGATTTGTATATTTGGTATCACTACCAAGGGTTTTGTAATTTTAGCAACTTTAAACTGAACACCTAATGCTAATGTTATATTATCGAAAATCACAATGAGAATACTGAAGTTTATTCACCAAAACAATGATCAAACTTGCTGTCAAGTTTGTTTAATTTTGTTGGTGTGGCCTTTAGTTCTTGTGTTAATGGTCTCTTGCCACATGCTTCATTCTTGTATTAACTGTTCTCGACTCAACAATTGTCTCTATTAGTATTCTATTCCTGTTATTGTAATAGAAACATCGTGTTAACACATTGAACCAAATATAAACAACTTGTAAAAGTTTCTTTGGTGTCTTTACCGAAAGGAAAAAAAATAAAAAACTAAGAATGACATTTATGCAGACTTATAATATTTATATTATCAGTTATTTCTCTTACCTAAAAGATTCACTACAAGAAAAACATTGAACAATAACACTAAAAAGACAATACTTTTCGTTGAAAAGTGTTGTCGTAGACTAAAAAAGTGTTGTTGTAAATAAAAGTGTTGTCTTTTCGTCAAATAATACGCTAAAAGACAACGGTTCTACACTAGTGTTGTTGTTTACGTGTTGTCTATTATCGAAAAGACAACAGTTGCTAAAAAATACGCTAAAAGACAACGGTTTTACACAAGTGTTGTTGTTTACGTGTTGTCTATTATCGAAAAGACAACAGTAGCTAAAAAATACGCTAAAAGACAACAGTTTTACATTAGTGTTGTTGTTTACGTGTTGTTTATTATCAAAAAGACAACAGTTGCATTTGTGTGTTGTTATTCTATTTTTTTTTAATTTTATTGATTCTTATTTAATTGATAAAAATACTCTGTAATATTTTTAAGAGTTAAACATTACATTTGGTGTATTTAATAGTTTTCCCTATATTATTTTTGTAATACCCCGTGTATTACTCGACTTTGTGATAATTAATCGGAATTTATAAAGAGAAATTTCCCTCACATTTGTGTATTACTTATTGAGAACTTGGATTTATTTTATAATTGGAAGGATTATCATGGTTAAATGATGAGATTAATGAGAAAGATGAATTCATGAATTATATGAATTTCATGAAAAGGGATCTTAAGAATACATGGAGAAGTAAATTCTTGAGCTATGTTTTATTATGAGGAAAATGGGAGGATTATTATATGGAGTGTGAACATTAGATATATATAAATACATAATTATATGTATGATAATTATGTGTGAGAATTTAGGGAAAATTATACAAATACATATTGTGAAATATTCATTTTTCACTCCACAATTCAAGTGTAGAGAGAGAGAGTGTGAGAGAGCAGCCCCTTCCAAAACCCCACTCAAACCCGCCACATTGCCGGCCAGTTTTCGGTCATCTTCGGTGACCTCCGGCCCAACCGACTTCACCATCGTGTAGTACGTCCTTCAGGCTTCATTTTGATATACAGTGGCCGCCGTGAAGTGGAGTATTGACGGAGATATTGAGGAGAGAAGTTAAGTCGCCGGAAATTGGGTGAGTAATATTTTCAGATTTTAGAACTAGTTTAATCGAGTATATCTGGGGCTGTGGTTGATGTAGTTGTGTTCCTTATCTTCTAGGGAGTGTTCGGACACTGAGAAACACAAATTTGGATGCCGGAATCGATCACCGCCGCCGTGGGAAAGGTTTTTCCGGTGAGCTCCGTTCATCTCTTCATTTTCGCATTTAATCTGAGTTTCGTCGCATTAATCGTGTTCTAGGACGTCCTAGGAGCATGAATATGTATTTGCATGTGAGTTTTGGTGGTTGAAATGGCCGAAATCAGCGAAAACAGGTCCGCCGTGCGAAGGGTCGGAGAAGACGGTCCGTATCGGCCGAGATAGACCTCATCTCGGTCGATACAGACATTTCGGTCGAGACATTCATCTCGGTCGAAATACTCATTTCGATCGAGATGGGTGTTATTTCGGTCGAGATTGAGGATTCCCCGAAATGGTTGGATATCGGACGAAGTAAGAAGCACGGGCGAGATGGATGATATTTCGGTCGAGGTGTGTATATCGACCGAGATGGCCTCATCCCGGTCGATATGCCCAAATTGGTCGATATATCTCCTGTTTCGGTCGAGACAGATATCTCGACCGAGATGGCTCGTCTCGGTCAAAACAGAGAACTAGACCTTCCAGTTTTGCATTTTCGTTCCTTTCCCGATTTGCTCCAATCCTTACTCGATTCTTGAGTTTACGTTAATATCTTAAGCATGATAAGTTATACGAGTATTGTTTGTCCTAGATCGTTCGTACTAACTTGGGTATCCCTAACTTGTAGGAATTTGAAAGCAAGTAACCGAGAGCTCATACTAGCAGGAAACATCTACACTTAAGCTAAAACGAGGTGGGAAACTATTTCAAATATAAAACAAAATGCGTGTTTTCATTTCAAAAATGTGTTATAATTTGTTTTGTTTTTAACTGAGACTGCTATGCATGTTTTGTGCTATTATATCTGTCCTCTGTCGATTCCCATCGACAGAGAGAATAACTAATGAGTTTAGAACCAGGTTCTCATAACTGCGCTAGAACTCAATTAGTAATATGGAGTAGCAACTCCATATGATTGGGAATTGGAAGATATAAGGTGGAAATTTTGATTGTGTTTGGATCCGGAATTTATTAATATTAAACGATCGGGTCTCAAAATGGATTGCTGAGACTAGTGCACTTAGATGACAGTAGGTTGAGTGTGTTTGCATTCCCGACTGATCATCATAACTTGGAAGCCGGCCAACTTCCAGTTACAAAACTGAAACAGATAAGATAACATGTAAATAGCACGTGCAAAATAAAATGTTTTAGATAGCATGATTCTTTTCAATAAAACCCCATGTCTATCTGTGTGAGTTGCATAGCATTTCTCATATATATTATGTATGTTTCGGGCATGTTTCTCATTGGGTACATTAGTACTCAGCCCCTCGTATTATTTCTAAAATACGCAGGTTGAGCGGCAAGGATGGGCGAGCAGGGATGTAAACAGGCGAAGTGAAGATTTTGTAAACTTATAGATCCTGAGATATGCATCATCATATGCATATCTCCGCCACATTACACACACGCTGCTACACTCTTTGAAATTAACCCTTCCCAGACTTTGAAAATTTCTAAATACTTTTTATCTTAAACTGACTCGAAGTACTTTTAATGTTATTTAATTGTCTTTCAATTTATTTAAGAGTCTTCCGCATTATTTAAATAAGCAAATGTTTGGAAAAACCTGAAACATCAATGTAACGCGACTCCAAATTGGGAAGGTCAGTTGGGGGCGTTACAATTTTATACTTATTTGTTTTTGTAAAAATAATAACTAAATTTAGGAAACAAGATAATTAAATATATAATAAAACACCATTAGAGGGTAGAAGATTTTGACTATATTTCTAGCTACTACAATAATAATGTGCGTGGTAAAACCATCTTGCTGATAACCAAAAGATCATAGGTTTGAAATACCTTTGAAACATGTGGGTATGTGAATTTTAAATTAATAACTCAGAGGAATTAACTATGTGTAAATGATTATTCAAAAAAATACATGAAGTGTTTAAAAAATACCTCGATTTTTAGACTAATTATAAAATATGAAATGACAAAACAAATATGTGCTAGTTTATTTGATTTAGATTAAAGTTACATTAATAATTATAATTATAAATTATAAAGAAATTAAATTATGTATGTAGTTTAGATGGTAGAGGTCTCGCGTATCATGCGAGAGGTACTGGGATCGATACCCCGCTTCTCCATTTTAATTTTTTTTATGTCGGAGAAAAGACCACAGTTTAAAAGACAACAGTTTTAACCCGTTGTCTTTTTTAGAAATGACAACGGTTTCAAAACCGTTGTCTTTCAGTACCAACTTACAACAACACCACTTACGACAACACTTCAAAATACCCTACAACAACACTTTTTAACCGTTGTTGTTTCACTTTTTTCTTGTAGTGATTCTTTGTATTTGTGTGTTACACTGTTACCTGCAAGACGGTCAAGAAATACCATGGAGGATGATTTTGTGGTGCAAGAACAACAAAATCCAAGCATAACAAATAGAATTTTCAAGCAAATAATATTTGAAATAAATCTAAAATATAAAATTTTAAAAAGAAAAATGAAAATTGGAGGTGCATACCTTTTGTTCTTGAATGTTATCTCTTGTTGTAACCTTTTGGTTTTGCTTTTTTATAGATATCATCAATAATTACGGATTTCAAAGTTTATTGAATTTAGTTTTTTAATTTTTGAAAGAACTTAAAAATCCTGCTCATCTTTGAAATATTTGAAATTCTAAATTTCTAATATCATCGAACTGTCAAGCTTTGAGTCTTTGAAATTGATTAAAAATTTAAATAATTATGCTAGCTACTGCCAGGCTATAAGCCATTTTCAATTGATAAAAAATAGGATAGTCAAAACTTAAAATACTCCCTCCGTCTCACTCCAATTGACACACTTACCAAATTGGGCGTCCCAACCAAATTGTCACATTTCTAAAAATGACAACTTTTTCACACTCAACAATAAAATATTAATCCCACTAACTTATTCTACACTCACAATTATTAATTTCCGTGCCGAAAAGAAACATGCCAATTGGCATGGGACGGAGTGAGTATTTGTTTTACATGGACAGGGCTTGCATGATAAACGAGCACTATTCTTACTGCCAAAATGAACGCTCTTGTTTAGTTTTGTAAGTAGATGTGGGCGTGAATGAAGACTACCGGTTATGGAGTTGTGCTGAGATGAAAATGTGATGTCGTATTTCATGTTTTTTTTTAACTTAAGATTGGAGTAAAGACCAAGATTAATAAGGAAAAATTCGTAATTTATTCAAAAAGTTTTCATTTCTCGGAATTTTATCCAAAATTTTATGTGTTAGGAAATTTTATCCAAAATAATTTTATGTTTGAGAATTTTATCCAATTTAATTGACATTTAATTTTTTTAACTATAAATCACCCGTTAAATCCCACATAATGTCCATGCCACGTTCAACTAATGTCTACGTGGATTATTAATGAGTTGGACTCTACGCGGAATTTAACGGGTGGTTCATCGTACAAAAATTTCATTAGTTAAGTTGGATAAAATTCTCAAACAAAAAATTATTTTAGATAAAATTTTGTAAGAAATAAAACTTTGGATAAAATTTTGAGAAGTCAAAATATCTTGGATAAAATTTTATATTTTCCCGAATAATAAATATCTAAAACTCCAATATCATCGTTAGGTGCAAAATATCTTACACAAAAGTTTGTCTGAATACAACCGACGGAGAGAAACGAGAATTCTCACTCTAAAATGGAGCGACTTTTTTTTTTTTTTTCAACCAATGAATTTTGGGTTAACTTTATTGAATTGAGAATTATTTAATTTGGATTAAATTAGGTTGAAATTTATTCCGGACCGTCGGGCCGACAAATTTACGAATCAATTTTTTATTTACAAAATTCTTTATATCATTAAATATTTTCTTAGTTTAACAATCTTTAAAATAAAATGATATGGACAAAATATTTATTTTATCTATTAAGAGAAATTCAAAACACATCATAATATTTATATATTCATAGATTTAATATAAAAATATATTATTTCATGAATATTTAATTAGAGTCTAACTTCATGATTAAATAATTTTTAAAGATCGAATATTTAATTATCTATTATAACTTATCTATATTATGTAGCTTAAAGTTTAATCAGAAAATATGATATTTGTTGAGGTCGATAATTTTAAAAGGGGTAAAAGGCCCGTTAAAAGG
>JAPKLW010000964.1:85887-117300 GCA_026898455.1 Plectranthus barbatus | reverse complement strand
TATATATATATATATATATATATATATTTATATATAAAGTAGTGATCATATGAGAAATGAGAATAAATCTCAGCCTTTGATTTTGTGATTTCAACACTCATGATCTATTTCACTCCGTGTGTAGTTTTCCTCGATTATCCTGCAGTTTTGCAAAATTAAGGTTATTTTTATAATTTTAGTTTTTTTTTTAAAATCTGAAATAGTATATCATCAGATTTTTTATTCATTTCTTCGCGCGATTTGATTAATTCTTTCTTCTTCGTTCGATTTGATTTATATTTCTTCTGTTGATCAGATTTTTTTCTTTGTTTTTGGATTTCGCATTCGTGTTCGGTCTCGACTTTGATAATTGTGCATGAATATAGTTTTAAAAAATTTGTTTTATTCAGATCGACCTTCATTTTTACTATTATATTGTGCATCTTTAGTGTTAACTTTGTGCATTTTTGTATCTTACAGGTTCATTTATTCCAAAGTGTGTTGATGAGATGAAGCATTTTAAGGGCAGGGTTTTTAGAACTGTTGATGTTGGTATTGAGTTTTATAGAGACTATGCTCGTGTTGCTGCTTTGAAGAAGAAGATGTTTAATTTTTTTTTAATTCGTATTTATGTAAAAATGAAGTAAATCGGGCTAAAAATGAAGTAAATCGGGCTTAAAATGCAGGTGGTTGTTTGTGTTTGAGTATTTTTACAGTTTTAGCCTTTAAAGGCTAAAACTGCAGGATATTGGGGCAAAAATGCCGCATTTTTCAATTTGCTGACAATGAATCTTGTTCGATTTAACGAGATGGACGCGCGAGATCTATTCTTATTTCTCATAGTAACTCCTATTCTCACCTGATCACTACCTACAGGACTCATTCTCGGCATTTTTGCCCCAATATCCTGCAGTTTTAGCCTTTTAAGGCTAAAACTGTAAAAATACTCAAACACAAACAGCAACCTGCATTTTAAGCCCGATTTACTTCATTTTTAACCCGATTTACGTCATTTTTACATAAATACGAATTAAAAAAATTAAACATCTTCTTCTTCAAAGCAGCAACACGAGCGTAGTCTCTATAAAACTCAATACCAACATCAACAGTTCTAAAAACTCTGCCCTTAAAATGCTTCATCTCATCAACACTCTTTGGAATAAATGAATCTGTAAAATACAAAAATGCACAAAGTTAACACTAAAGATGCACAATATAATAGTAAAAATGAACGTCGATCTGAATAAAACAAATTTTTTAAAACTATATTCTTGCACAATTAACAAAGTCGAGAACGAATACGAATGTGAAATCCAGAAACAAAGAAAAAAATCTGATCGACAGAAAAAATATAAATCAAATCGAAAGTAGAAGGAAGAAGAAATCAAATCGCGCGAAGAAAGGAATAAAAAATCTAATGAGATACTATTTCAGATTTTTAAAAAAAGCTAAAATTACAAAAATAACCTTAATTTTGCAAAACTACAGGATAATTGGGGAAAACTGCACACGGAGTGAAATAGATCATGAGCGTTGAAATCACAAAATCGAAGGCGGGGATTTATTCTCATTTCTCATACTAAAAACTATTCTCATATGATCACTACTCTCTCTCTCTCTTAGGTAGAGAGATATATATATATATATATATATATATATATATATTACTTGTTACTTGTTTAGGTTCAAAATTCTCTACTTTTTTATGTTTTGATAAGTCAAACATATATAGAAAATACCTTAGAAAGTGTCTACAGATTATCTTAGTCGTACAAACTTGCAATATCCACTTAGGATCTTTGTCGAGTTGTAAAAGTTGATCAAGACAAATTGGGCTTGTGATTGAAGCCATCAATTTGGTCATCGTGAAGAAAAGAAGAAACAAAGACTCAAGCAATGAACTAGCGAACTGACGACCATTTCAACTTGAAGCAAACCACTCAGATAAACTGATAGATATCACTAGCCCGGACAGTCACCAATTTATCAAGTCTAGTTTCATCTCACGAATAGAGACAAAGACACACTAAAGGAATCACAAGACCCAGACTTAAGGAAAAAGAGATTTCTTAAAGTCCGAAGTTCAAACTTCCAGTTTAGTATTCCTCAGAATGACGAGCCATTATGACAAATAGCAGGATGTCAACATTCTGTAACAGGAAAGGACGGAGCAGGTGCGGTAAAGCAGAAAAGACAACCCGTCTCCATCAAATCAAAGACCAAATAGATAGTTCAGAATTTGGATTATCTCTAAACAACAATTTCACCAAATCTTTCCCTACTTCGTTTATAAATAGACTATAGCAATCTCAGAGGAAAGGTAACGGTTACAAAAATAAACTTGCGCTTGAGTTAGAGCAAACCGATAAATCCTCGTTGAAGCCGCAATCTCTAAACAAAGACTCCTAAAGTTCATTTCCCTTGTTCAATGCTCTTTTCAATAGCTTACCGTGTTCCATCCCCGGACACGAGACTCTAAGCTTCACAGCTTCAGTTTTCTTTTGGTGATCTTTCTCTCCAAGAAAGATCACAAAATTTGCAGCTATCTCTAACATATGACTATCACGTGCATCTGCCATAAGTTCGAAGAGTTTCGGGAAGAAATTATAAGCTCCCAACTTCTGAAAGAAGAGGCTGCGTGGTGTGCCCACACTCCTGATCTGAGTGTCGAAGGAGAACGAGACCCTGGGCGAGTGAGCAAATGGACTGGTGGACACTGTCATTCACCAGCTTGCGATAGATCATGAGGACAAATTGTAATCCTAAGACTAATATTTTCGGGCTACTGCCTGAAGAGAGGACGTAGGACGGTGTCCGAACCTTTATAAATTCTTGTGTTATTTACTACTTTGTTTAAATATGCAAGGATTTAATAGCCAACACTTTCTCGTGTTGGAGTATAACCGAACTTGTTAATAACCATACTCGCTCACTAACAAGCCTTTCAAAGAACCAAACTGGTTGATAACCACCAGTTTGTAATTAGCAAGAATTTGCTCTTAATCTTCCGATGCACATATCTATTTAACTTTGATCTCGGGACCAACAAGTGGTATTAGAGCGGTTGGTCTTTACAGAGTAGCTACTTTGAGTCGCCAAGGACCAGATCTAATTGTTCTTGCAAATTTCTTTTGTCTAGCGAGTAGGTACCTTGATGAACGACGTCAAACTTCCACCATATTAAGTGGAGAAGTTCGCAACATGGAAAAAAGATCTACCATAGTGCTTAAAAGAATACATCCTGAGATGGTAGATTTCATCGAGATGGGTTCTATCAAGATCCTCAAGGCCAACAATCGCATTGTAGATCAAGACGGACCAGAAATGGTCAAAAAACCTTACAATGAGTGGACATATGACGACAGGAAGAGGGCTTAGCTGGACTCTGTCGCACACGAACTGATCCTGTCAGCATTACCTGACACCTTAGAAGAGGAGGTACTGCAGTTCAACAGCACCACGGAAGTCTAGAACTATCTAAGTGGACTGTGTCAAGTGTCAGAGCAGATGAAGCGCAACAAGCTTCAAGCATGCGTAGAAAAGTATGAGTCCTTCCAGATGCTTCCAGGAGAAAGCATCAAAGACATGGAGATCCGGTTAAACTCTATTGTCAGTGAACTTAGGGCACTGGAAGGGTATATTCAACTGCTGACCTCAATGCCAAGATCCTGTCCAAAATGCCTAAAGAAGATTGGTTCGTCAAAACAACCAGTCTGAAGGAGAAATATCTGTCACAGATCTCAACAAAGGAGCTGTTCGCCCAGCTTCTAGCTCACGAATGGGACATCCAAATGGTAAACAAAAATGAAGTGGTTTGAGTCATCACTTCGTCAAGAAGGATGTCAGATGGAGATCAAAGAAGACTTTTCAGACTGACAGACCAACCGGTCAATCTAACTTAATGAAAGAGGTACCCTCAACCTCTACCTCCTACCAGAAGGAAGGAAAGAGTTCTGTCGAAGAGCTTAAAGAACAAATGAAAAGACTGGCCAAGCTTCTGGAAAAAGCAAAGGCCAAGTCAACCAACTCACAGCCTGGCGACAAAAGGTTTTTGAAGAGGGCCCCTAGATCCTGTTTTGAGTGCAAATCCCCAGATCACCTAATGTTCGAATGTCCGAGTGTGGACAAAAAAGAAAGGGGGAGACTCAAACAAATCTTCGACCGACGAGCGTCTAAGGCTGTTGCCAAGGCGATGCTATCAAAGATGGAAGTACCTAACATACCCAATAATGACAATAAATACTATACATCAGATGGAGAGTAGGAGGATGAAGCTCTGCTAGTATTTATGGTTGCCATCGGAGAAGAGGATGACGTTGCAGAAACTGGATCGGGCTTAGCCGCAACTGGTGACGAGGTAGCCAATACTCTACAAGTTTATATTCCGTCTGCATGCATTTTAGAGAAATCTGAATCGTTTGCCCAGATTTAGATAATATTTCCCTTGATCTTATTTCCAAAGAATTTTCAAAGTTTTATGAGCTAAATTTTTTTTAGCTGGAGATAATTCCTCACCGAGACTTCAAGTTTCAGTTTTGACCGAGGAGATTGCAAAATCTAGGTCAGCCAGTGATCGCTAAATTATTTAACAGCGACTTAGCAAAGCTAATAATATAGCGGCAAATGAAAATTATCGATCCCACAGGGAAAGAAGTAACGAAAAACCCTAAGTACTAAAACATTAGTTCTCAAAACACTGGTTAGGGAAAAGTCAAATTTTGGGTTGTAATTATTTTGAAATTCTCAATACTTGAGAATTAAATTTAAAACAGAAAACTAAATTGCTTAGGATGAAAACGATTGTGAGAGTACAAATTCCAGGGAAATCTACCTATCAAGTATGACATGAATGAATGAATTGATTATTTCCCAATTTAATTCCGCTTCGTAGTGAAACATCAGAAAAGTATTACGAACTTCTTTGTTGGACAATTCGTAAAGTAGATTAATTAATTACCTATCTTTGCTCGGTCTCAAGATAAATTAACTAACTCCAAAGATCTACAGATTTATCCCAACAATCAATCTCCTTTAGTTACGACAAGAAATCAGATCATATTGTGAAAATCTCTTTCGATTGAAAACTATTACATTTACGTCTCAAGTAATCAACTAGTTAATCCTAATATGTGGCCAACAAACTCAAGATTATGGAATAAACTCAGATTTCACAAACTACGAAGGGAAATGGAAAATAATTCAATTAATCAAACATGCATACAATGATAATTCGAAACCCTAGAATCTGAGGAAGAGATTAGTTACACATATTCGGAATAATATTCATCATAGAAGAATAAAACCTGAATTGCATAAAAATCAGAATCCGAAAATAATTCCACAGAACTCTGTCTTCAATCATAAACTTCAAAAACCTTGGGAATCTCTAATCAATCTTCATTACTAAAATCTTGTAACTACTCTAATGTATTCTCCTTCTAAAAAACAAATTTACATGGCTATATATAATAGTGGAGAATGTATCACACAATATCTAGGTGTAGATATGGCTTTATCTTCAAAACAGATACAGATTAGGAATCCCCGAACTCGCGTCGATCGTGGAAGAATGGCGTCGATCGACGCTGGTGAAGTACCCTCGTTGATCGACGTGGAATATTGTCGATCGACGTGGTTGCTGCCTCCGTCGATCTTCTCTTTCTCCTCCTTCGTCGATCGCTCCTTCTCCAATTTCCTCGTCGATCGACGAGACATCCTCGTCGATCGACGTGGACCTGAATCTGGAAATCCGACACTTCTCTGTTTGTGACTAAAAACCTGCATGATTCATCAAACACAACATTACGGGTACAAAAGCCAATTCATGCACAAAAATAAGTACAAAAACGATCTGAACGTTACACAATCAGTCAAAGAACAATCTGATAAGTTGGTGAAAATCCTAACTTATCAACTCCCCCAAACTTAAACCATTGATCGTCCTTGATCAATTCACAGAAAAGAAATCTAATCAAATGCAGATACAAGTGTGCAATGCCTCACAAGCTTCTTTTGCAATCTAAGTATCACTTATTCACATAAATCATGCAATCCAAACAAATTCTCATTGTTAAATCATTGAGGAGGAACCTCACCGGGAAGTGTTTGCACTCATCGCTCAATCAAGTAAAGGGCTTGAAATTCACTCATTCAAAGTTTTAGTTTACCTCACCATAGGTTTGACAAATTTCTCATCTCTCCACTGCTTGTTAGTGTGGTTTTTCAGGGAATCAGAAAGGTCATGATTTGGTTGTAATGTGGCTTACCTAAGAGGTAGGATATTTTTGGCTAAGTGACTCAAAATATTACATTCAAACACCGAGTCTTTAGCATATCTTGCCCACATAATTTTTTTTTTTCTAACATACAATCTTGTTCCTTCTCTTTTGTAATTTTCAGGGTTCTAACTTTATTTTGACTTTTGTGAACTATACATGTGAAGTTTTTCTTCTCACATTCTCTTTTTCTCTTTTTTTTCTTTTCATTCATATTCACCAATGTTCACTCATTTTTTTTTTCTAATATACCCTCAGGAACCCCTAATTATGCACATAACCTCCTATCTCAATCCCACAACTTACACCATCCAATAAATCACAATTTCTTGTCCATCAACCCTCCTAATCAAAGAAAGAAAAATTTTTCAAGGCTCAAGGGGGTTGCAAGTGAAAATTAAAGGTTAGTGTATGGGAGATGGGCTATGAAAGAACTTGCCTAAAATCATTTTCACCCTATTTCCACACTTAATGCAACCTCAAGAGAGAAATTCATCAAATTCTAGGAAGTAAATCTAATAACTTTGTCACTCATCAAACGAAAAGATGGCACAAATTTCTCACAAGGCAGAAATTTTCGTTACTCCTCAACAATTACCCAATTCTGAACAGTTATCATGCAAAAATTTATATTTCAAAGATCAACTTATCAAGCAAAACAGCTCCTATCATCGGCTACTCTATCACACAGATTATCATTCTTAACTAGCAAATATCTTGATTATCAAGCAACAATTCAATTCCAAGGAAAGACAAGTATTCAATTCCAACACCAACATAATCAAAAGTAGTTCCGACTGTCCTATGTTCAAAAGCTCCTAAAACAATACTCAAGACTATTCAACTCAGAACAAGTACCACAAATCAAGAGTTCAAAACTTATTCAAAACAGAACAAGTATCACAAATCAAGAGTTCAAAAATACTAATTTTGAGTAAAAAGCCTTGCACAGAGCAATTGTTCACACTGAAGCAAAAGAACAAGGATGGTGATGGTTCAGAAAAAACAAAAAACAAAAACAAAAACAAAAAAACAACGAAACAACGAAAAATTAAAATAAAGCATAAAATGAAAACAAACAAACGTTTCCCTTTTCCTATCCTCATCCCCCCAAACTTGTTTCACTCGAAGGAGTGGACAAGTTTGAAAGTTAGATAAGGAAAAAGGAAACGGTACCTCATTCCTCCTCCTGAAGATCCTCCATCTCAACATCGGGGGCAGGCCAAACGGGTAGTCGCCGCCGGCGGTCCTAGCGCTCTCTGTGGCGTCGGAGGTAGACAGAGTCAGGTTCGGTGTTCAGGAGAAGGCACTGCTTCTGCGTGTCGAGGGAGTTGAGCCTCGTGGTCACGTGCTGGCAAAAATTCGTCTGCCGGGTGTGCTCCTCGGCATGCAAAACAGCCTGCTGCTACTTGAACTGGTAGATCATCGCCAGATCCACTCTTCCGAAAGATGAAGACTCTCCTGCGAAGTGGCCGGACAAATGCCCACCGGTCTGATCGGGAATCTGCTCTCCTCCTCCATCGTGCCTCTCATCCTCTGGCTCCTCCTCCTCGGGCCATTCTGGAGGCGTCTGTGGCGGTCGCTGGTCGGGCTGAGTCAGCGGTCGGTGACGAAGTCTGGAGGTGCCGGGACCTCCATGTGCTCCGACCATGAGCCTCAAGTGGGCGGGTGTGCTCATCAACCAATTATCACAGAAGTGATAATCAGTGACGCGAGTGAGGTTCCTCTGTGGAAGTAGGAACCTATCCCTATTGGACATCCGCAGGGACCAACCCGCATCCCGTGGTGACAGCATCAACATCATCACCAGGGCCCCTGTGCCGAGTCCTCGGCTGTCATCCTCAAGCGACTTGATCTGTGATAAATCGATGCCCACATACTCCACAATCGGGATTTTGCCCTTGGAGGCCTTGATCTGATGCCGCCAATGGTCCATGACCAACGCCGCAAAACTGAACTCCTCGCCAGTCAGCATGCAGTTAATGGCGTACAATTCCCCCACTCTCACCTTGCCGCTCTCATGCCTGCCGGCGATGGACACTCCCATGCACTTCTGGACATACCGGAAAACTGGCTCCAGAAGCGGGCAATGTCAAAATTCGGGGGAAGAAAACTGTCTCCCCCTTTTCGGACGCCCTAAATCTCTTCAAGCATGTCTCTTGGCATCTCGTAGTGCTCATTCAGAAGCTGGAAGGAAATGGTGGTCGACTCTGACTCTGGCTGGACCTCATAAACATGGAGTGAGGCAAGAAACTCCAGGACAAGCGACAGATAGGTCGGCCACCGTGCTGTCATCCAAGCACTCCAGTCTACTCGCTGCAGAAGAGCCTCCACATCAGCTCGAATTCCCAGCCGATGCATTGTTTCCGGGCATGGGTAGAGTGTCTGTCGAACGGCGAACGCGTCACCGGAGAGCTTCCGAAAGCGTCGCTCATAAGTTCTTTTGGCGAAGGTGGGTTGGAAGTCCATAATCAATCTGCAAGGGTAGTGGAAAAAAAAAGTCAAAGCTCATCAAAACCAATTCACAAAATTCCCAACATTACTACAATAAAAAAAATGCAATTGTCCACAAAATGTATCTACCCATGCAAAATTGATTCGATATTTACGCAATTCACCCTCTATCCTAGCAAGAATTATCCCCCAAACTACGATCATTAAATTCAAAGTAATCCAAGCAACCCATCCAAGATAAAGAAGTATATCGACTAAAACAACCAACCATATCGAATAATCATCATGGAAAGCAACGAAATCGTCAAAAATGCAAAAAATGGACACAAGGGTTCCAAGCTCAATTTCTAACAAAAATCATGCTCAAATCCTTCAACAGCTGAAATAATCGAAGAGGAGAGTGTTAGGATACATACCGTGGGTGGAAGCGTCGGATTTGGAGAGAAAAAATTCAAGTGGGTGTTTGGAGAGGAAAAAAAGATCGTGCAAGTGTGTTTGTGGTGAAAGGAATGAGGGTTTTGGGTTTTAAACCCATTTCTGTCTGGCTTCAAAATTGTTCGCATCGATCGACGAGGCATTCCCGTCGATCGACGAAGACAAAGTTTCCTCGTCGATCGACGAAGAATTGCGTTGATCGACGTGGTCAAGACTTCTTCGTTGATCGCTGCCAAGAAGCAGCGATCGACGTGTTCCGATAGAAGACTGGACCCGAAACAACTCGAAAATTTTCTGAAAATACAAAACTCGACTGACTCGACTCGACTAAATTGGAAATAGCAGAAATAAAGAAAACAGTAAACTGTTGGGTTACCTCCCAACCGTGCTTGGTTTTATGTCGCTAGCTCGACAATACTTGTATCTTCAAGGACGGTTCAAGTAGTACTTCTCCACCGCTTTGATTTGAAGTGGGGTGAAGTATGGTTTCAGGTTCTGTCCGTTCACCTTGAAGTTCTTCCCATCTTGGCCAGCTAGTTCAACTACACCGTTCATGAATTGGCAAATCATGGTCTATGGTCTGGCCCACTTTGACTGTAGCTTCCCGGGCATGAATCGAAGATGGGATTTAAAGAGAAGAACATTGTCACCTGAATGGAAAACATGTGAGCGAATCCTTTTGTCGTGGAACCTCTTTGCTCGATTTTTGTAGATGACATTGTTCTCATAAGCTTCATCTCAAAAATCTTCTAATTCGTTCAATGCCATGGCGCGCTCCTCTGCGGCTGTCCTCCAATCTAGGTTTAGTTCTTTCACTGCTCTCCAAGCCTTGTGCTCCATCTCCACCGGCAAGTGACAGGACTTTCCAAAAATTAACTGGTATGGTGACGTCCCAATTGGTGTTTTGTAGGCGGTGCGGTATGCCCATAATGCATCATCAAGCACTGTCGCCCACTCCTTTCTTTGCTTCACCGTCTTCTCCAAGATTTGCTTGATTTCTCGGTTGGACAGCTCTGTCAGCCCATTCCCTTGTGGGTGATATGGAGTGGTGACTCGGTGTTTAACTCCGTATCTAGCGAGAAGGGTAGCAAGCCATTTGTTGCAGAAGTGGGATCCCCCATCGCTTACCAAGGCTCTTGGCATCCCGAATTGCGTTATCAGCTTCTATAGGAACTTGATGACTACTTTGGAGTCATTTGTGACTGTTGGAGTAGCCTCGACCCATCGTGACACGTAGTCTACTGCCAGGAGGATGTATGAGAACCCTTGGGATGGTGGAAAGGGTCCCATGAAGTCGATCCCCCAAACGTCAAAGATCTTGACTTCGATGACCGGCGTCTGTAGCATTTCGTTCCTCCGCAAGATGTTGCCGGTCCTCTGGCAGCAATCACAACCCGTTATCTATCCACGGCAGATCTCATAGATGGATGGCCAATAGAACCCACTGGCAAGGATCTTGAATGCAGTCCGGTTGGCTGAGTGATGGCCACCACTAGGAGATGAGTGGCAGGCTTCGAAGATTTGTTGCCACTCGGACTAGGGTACGCAGCGGCGAATTACGCCATCAACACATCTACGCCATAAGTAGGGGTCCTCCCAATAGTAGAATCTGACGTCATGCAGAAACTTCTTCTTTGCATATGGAGAAGAGTTCGGAGGAAGAACACCGCCAGCCAAGTAGTTGGCGAAATATGCATACCAAGGTGTCTTGGACTCATACATCTCTTTCAATTCCCTAGTGGCGTAGATCTGTTCGTCGGGGAATGTCTCTCGGATCATCATCTGCTGATCATCCCCTTCGACCGGTGGCTTGAGTCTTGATAGGTGGTCAGCAATCACGTTCTCGCTTCCTTTTCTGTCCTTGACCTCCAAGTCAAACTCTTGTAGTAATAGTATCCACCGGATCAGTCTAGGCTTGGCATCTTGCTTTGCGAATATGTATCTAATGGATGCATGGTCAGTGAAGACGGTAGTCTTTGAGCTTATAAGATATGGTCGGAACTTGTCGAAGGCATAGACAACCGCGAGCATCTCTTTTTCCGTGGTGGTGTAGTTGCATTGGGCTGGATTCATGCTCTTGCTGGCTTACTGAATCACATGGAAGAGTCTTCCTTTCAGTTGTCCCAAGACTGCCCCAACAACGTAGTCACTGGCGTCGCACATCAATGTGAAGGGCTCATCCCAATCTGGTGATGTCAGGACTGGTGCAGTTACCAGTGCCTCTTTCAATTTCTCGAAGGCCTTCAAACAAACGTCATCAAAAAGGAAGGAGACATCCTTCTCTAGAAGGTTGCATAAGGACCGAGATATCTTTGAGAAGTCCTTGATGAACCTCCTATAGAATTCGGCGTGGCCTAGGAAACTTCGGACAGCTTTGACATTTGTAGGCGGTAGCATCTTTTCAATGGCTATCACTTTGGCCCGGTCCACTTCTAGTCCTACGGCTGATACTCGATGTCCTAAGACAATCCCCTCTCGCACCATGAAGTGGCATTTCTCCCAATTGAGGCATAAGTTTGTCTCGGTGCATCTCTCAAGTACAGTAGCCAGATTCTGCAGACAAACATTGAATGAGCTACCAAAAACTGAGAAATCATCCATAAATACCTCCATGACATCTTCGATCAGATCGTGGAAGATTGCCATCATGCATCTCTGGAAGGTAGCCGGTGCATTGCATAATCCAAATGGCATCCGAAGGTAGGCGAATACTCCATATGGACAGGTGAATGCTGCCTTGTGTTGATCTTTAGGCGCCACAGCTATCTGGCCGTACCCTGAGTAACCATCGAGAAAACAATAGAAAGGGTAACCGGATAATCTATCAAGAATTTGATCGATGAAGGGTAAGGAAAAGTGATCCTTGCACGTGGCAGTGTTCAAAGCTCGGTAGTCAATGCAGAACCGCCATCCCGTGACTGGTCTTGTCGCAACTTCCTCTCCATCATCATTCTTCACTATCTGCATCCCCCTTTTCTTGGCTACTACTTGTGTAGGGCTCACCCATTTGCTGTCGGAGATTGGGTAGATCATGCCATGGTCAAGGAGTTTGAGAACCTCCTTATTTACAACTTCTTGCATGATGGGGTTCAATCGTCGCTGTGCTTGTCTCTTCGGTTTGGCCTCTTCTTCAAGGATGATTTTATGCATGCACAACAAAGGGCTGATTCCCTTTATATCCCCCAAAGTCCATCCGATGGCGGACTTGTATTTTCGCAGAATTCGCAGCAGTTTGTCCAACTCCCCCTGTGTAAGATAGGCATAAATAATAACACGGTAAGTATCATCAGAACCCAGAAATGCGTACCTGAGATGTGTCAGGAGTGGCTTGAGTTCCAGAACTGGTGGATCAGGGCTGGAGCACAGCTGCCTCAGGTCGCCGTTGATCGACGAAGACCCTCCGTCGATCGATGTGGTCTTCGCAGCGGCCTCGATTGATGATGCAGTGGCGTCGATCGACGGGAGCTTGATTTCCTCCCTTGCTGATTTGTTCTGGCTGTATTGATTAGGCAGCGGTTCTCTTTTGATTTCTTTTTCCCGAGTTATTTCCTCGAACACGTCCAGCTCCACGACCAGATCCAAGATTTCCTCAGTTGCCTCGTCCAGATTTGTTGACGAGAAAAGAGATTGTTGCAAGCAGTTTTCCAGGAAGTCTGGTTCGCTTTTGAGAGAGGTGAATGGAGAAGACATTACCGGGCAGAAGCAGTTGATCATGTGGCATTCTTCTGTGTAGCTTCCATCATTGTGCTTCTGCATTGCCTTGTATATCGAGATTGTCATCGACTCATTGTTCACTCTGAATGTGAGTTTGCCGTCGCGAATATCGATCAATGCTCCTCCTGTCTTCAGGAATGGTCTTCCAAGGATCAGAGGGATGTTGTGATCCTCTTCCATATCGAGCACCACGAAATCGGCTGGGATAATGAAGTCTTTCACCTTCACCAGCACATCTTCCACAATGCCTTTCGGGTAAGTGACTGATCGATCGGCCATCTGAAGTGAGATTGTTGTGGGCTTGATGCTTCTGATCTTCAACCGCTTGAAGATTGACAATGGCATCCGGTTGATTGAAGCACCAGAATCGCAGAGGACTTTCCCAAAGGTCTCCCCTCCGATGATGCAGGAGATTGTGAAGGAGCCTGGGTCTTCCCTTTTGATTGACATCTTCTTTTGGATGATAGCGCTGCACTCTTCGAACAGGTTGACCGTCTCATGCTCTAAGAAGGGTCGTTTCTTAGAGACCATATCTTTCAGGAACTTGATGTATCCGGGCATTTCCTGCAAGGCTTCGACCAATGGAATGTTGATGTGCACCTTCTTCATCGTCTCCAGAAATCGTGCATACCTTTCGTTCATCTTGGACTTGGCAAACCGCTGCGGAAATGGCAGAGGCAGTTTCTTCAGAGGTGGAGTAGGGGAAGACGTCGATCGACGAGGATCAGCGTCGATCGACGGGACCTTTGGTGCTTCGTCGATCGACGGAGACCCCGCGTCGGTCGACGGGACTTTGTCTGTGCTGACCTCTTCGTCTTGCTCGATTTCTCCTTCATCCCGGGTATTTGTCCCTGCTTGCATTGGCCCGTCATATGACTTACCCCCTCTCAGAGTTATGGCATTCACTTGATTCCTCTGATTCTGGTTTTTGGGGTTGCCCTGAGTGTTGCTCGGGAGTTGTCCCGGCTTGTGTTTTGTTCCAAGGGCATCGACGATCTGGCTGACTTGATTCTCAATGATCTGCACATGTTTCCGCACCTGATCAACCTTGGTGTTCACGCCCGATATTTCTTGTTTGAGCTTGGCTACCATATCGGTGGAGCCTTCCATGAACTTAGCCAAAATCTCCTTGAGATTTGGCTTCTTCTTCTCCACTATTGCCCCATCCTATACGGCAAATCCTGGTGGTGGTTGCTCTGCAGCTTGAGGGTTTGCGTAGGAAAATCCAGGGTGATTCCTCGCGTGATTAAAGGTATAGGGCTGGTTATTCTGCTGATTATGTTGCTGAAATCCTCCTCGGTAATTGTTTTGATAGTCGCCCCTTTGAATGAAGTTTACCTCAGCATTGTCCCCCTCAGTTGGAGCCTATACCGCCTCGACAGCAGCGATTGCTTTCTCTTGCTTTAGAGTCGCGAATTCTTCCTTCAGCTTCTTCAGTTCAGTTGCCAGATCAGGTTGTTCGGCGACTTTCTCCACTACTTTCTCGATTACTTTCACAGGCCGATTTCGGCATGAGGACCACCTTTGAGTGTTGTTAGCCATCTTTTGGAAGAATTCCATGGCTTTCTTTCCGCTCTTCGTCATGACGGAGTCACCTAGTGTGGTATCCACCAATTTGATAGTCTTTTCATTGAGCCCTTCGTAAAATGCTTCTGCCTGTTCTCTTGGCGGAAAACCATGTCCGGGGCATGATCTCAACAGCTCTTTGAATCGATCCCATGTCTCACTAAAGCTTTCATCGGGTCGTTGAGCGAACCTGATGATTTCCTTTCTTCTCTGCCTGATGACATTTGGAGGGAAGAAGTTCTCCAAGAACTTATTTCTCAGTTCAGTCCACGTACTTATGCTCTCCTTGTCCAGTGCAGTGAACCATGATTGTGCCTTATCCCACAGAGAGAATGCGAACAGACGCATTCGGATGGCACTCTTGCTGACTCCTTCGATTTTGACAGTGTTGCAGAGCATCAGGAACTTATCCAGATGTGCATTAGGATCCTCGGCAGGTCTTCCTCCGAATTGATTTTGTTGGACCATCTGTACCAGTCCGGTCTTTAGCTCAAAATTATTGGCATTGATGCCGATTCTGAAGTCTGTCTCTCTGAATCGAGGTTTATACTGGTTCTGCATGGCCTCCTCTTCTTCCTCATCGTCAGATTCCCCTGGCGGATCCTGTTTGTCATCCTCTTCATTGCCGGGTTTGTCGTCAAACAGTGGGTTATGGTGGACATCCCTTCCATTCGGATTGTTCCTCTCGAGGTCTCTCTCCAGGTTGAATTGTTGGATCTGTGCCCTCATAGTTTGAACTTCTTGGAGAAGCACAGCTTGCTCCTCTGTAGTTAGCTTTGGTGGTTGCGGTTGAATAACCGGCTGTGGCACGTTGTCTTCCATTGTTTGATTACTCGAGCCTTCCTGAGCACGCTTATTCTTTAGGATATTTTTGCAAGTGGCTTCAATATCCGGGTGATAGTATAGCGGGTCCTTTCCTCTGGCTCTCGTACTCATGCACTACCTGTACAGCAAAGGAGGTAGTGATGTAAAATTGAAAATAACACGAAACGAACTGGAATTGAAAAACTGAAAATCAGAAAATACCACGGGGTCGATCGACGAGGTAATGACACACGCGTCGATCGATGGAAAATCATGTCGATCGATGTAGACGACGAAAAATACAAAAACAGGAAGATAATACAACCTAAATTAGTACTTTGATCACAGTTTTAATAGTAAGATTAATTCTATTCTTTCCCCGGCAATGGCGCCAAAATTTGATCCCTAAATTATTTAACAGAGACTTAGCAAAGCTAATAATATAGCGGCAAATGAAAATTATCGATCCCACAAGGAAAGAAGTAACGAAAAACCCTAAGTACTAAAACATTAGTTCTCAAAACACTGGTTAGGGAAAAGTCAAATTTTGGGTTGTAATTATTTTAAATTCTCAATACTAGCGAATTAAATTTAAAACAGAAAACTAAATTGCTTAGGATGAAAACGATTGTGAGAGTACAGATTCCAGGGAAATCTACCTATCAAGTATGACATGGATGAATGAATCGATTATTTCCCAATTTAATTCCGCTTCGTAGTGAAACATCAGAAAAGTATTACGAACTTCTTTGTTGGACAATTCGTAAAGTAGATTAATTAATTACCTATCTCCGCTCGGTCTCAAGATAAATTAACTAACTCCAAAGATCTACAGATTTATCCCTACAATCAATCTCCTTCAGTTACGACAAGAAATCAGATCATATTGTCAAAATCTCTTTCGATTGAAAACTATTACAGTTACGTCTCAAGTAATCAACTAGTTAATCCTAAGATGTGGCCAACAAACTCAAGATTATGGAATAAACTCAGATTTCACAAACTACGAAGGGAAAGGGAAAATAATTCAATTAATCAAACATGCATACAATGATAATTCGAAACCCTAGAATCTGAGGAAGAGAGTAGTTACACATATTCGGAATAATATTCATCATAGAAGAATAAAACCTGAATTGCATAAAAATCGAAATCCAAAAATAATTCCACAGAACTCTGTCTTCAATCATAAACTTCGAAAACCTTGGGAATCTCTAATCAATCTTCATTACTAAAATCTTGTAACTACTCTAATGTATTCTCCTTCTAAAAAACAAATTTACATGGCTATATATAATAGTGGAGAATGTATCATACAATATCTAGGTGTAGATATGGCTTTATCTTCAAAACAGATACAGATTAGGAATCCCCGAACTCGCGTCAATCGTGGAAGAATGGCGTCGATCAACGCTGGTGAAGTACCCTCGTCGATCGATGTGGAATGTCATCGATCGACGTGGTTGCTGCCTCCGTCGATCGCTCCTTCTCCAATTTCCTCGTCGATCGACGAGACATCCTCGTCGATCGACGTGGACCTAAAACTGGAAATCCGACTCTTCTCTGTTTGTGACTAAAAACCTGCATGATTCATCAAACACAACATTACGGGTACAAAAGCCAATTCATGCACAAAAACAAGTACAAAAACGATCTGAACGTTACACAATCAGTCAAAGAACAATCAGATAGGTTGGTGAAAATCCTAACTTATCAGCCAGCGAGGAACTGACAAAACTTAAAATCGAACACTCCAATGTTCTTAGAAATTTTGAAAATCATAAACTGGAGTGCAAAACTTTGAAAAACTTTGAGCCAGAGCCATACAAATGTTCTTTTACTAAAAGCTCAAGAGTCTTAGAGAAGTACTTTGCTACCAAAGAGACACTAATCGGGTCTAGGTTTTAATGAAAATATTTTGAGCAAATCTTCTTCTTCAACTGACACTGGGAGAAAAGAAATACTTTTTGTCAAAGAAAACCCTAGTGATCAAATTAGGTTGAAAGGCAAAGGGGTAGCTCGTAATGCGCTAGTCCAAACTGGTAAAGCTAAATATTGGTTAGCTAACAACCCTAAACTGGACGATCAGAAAGTGACAAGAAATCAGTATATAAGGAGAAATCGGGAAAACAGTATGTTCTTAAACTAGGAAAGTCACAAACTGAGAGGAAGTCAGTTAAGCCTCAGAAAATGGGAGAGCAGTATGTTTCTACTGCGATGAAATCAGTTTCAACAACCAGTTTGACCGAACAACCAGCTCATGGAAAGAAGCGGTTAAATGTGAATGATTTGATTGTGATGGAGATGAATGATGATGACTTAATCCTAGGAATGGGTTGGTTAATGGGTAACCGAGCTATTATTCTTCGTGATGAGAGAAAAGTTATTTTACCATCACAGGAAGAAAAGATGGGTAAGCATGGATGGTTTTCCTTGAGGGCAGAGAATGCCAATTATAACAGCACTCCAAGCTAGTAAGCTATTGGTGTATCAAGAAAACTAGACATATTTGGTGTATGAGGTAGGTGAACCTAGACAAATGGTAACGGTGAAGGATGAGTTGATGGTGAGTGAGTTTGAAGATGTATATCCGGATAAACTCCCAGGATCGCCACCTGATAGACAAGTTGAAGGTGCTTTAGAAATCGTATAGGATGGTACCTAAGGAACTACAAGAATTGAAGGTGCAGTTACAAGAGCTGTTGGATATTGGTTTTATCCGACCTAGTGTTTCACCTTGGGGAGCTCCTGTGTTGTTTGTGAAGAAAAATGATAGGTCGATGTGAATATGTATCGACTATCGAGGAACTAAACAAGTTAACATTAAAGAACTGTATCAGTTATCGAGAATATACAACTTTTTTGATCATTTAAGATGACCAAGTGTAATCTTCAAGATCGATCTTCTATCATGGTATCATCAATTGAATATTTGGAAAGATGATATCTGAAAACAACTTACAGAACGAGGTTTGGACACTATAAGTTTGAGGTTATACCATTTGGTCTCAAGAAAGCTCCAATCGTACTCATGAATTTAATGAATTGAGTGTTCTATCCATACCTAGATAACTTCATTCTTTTGTTTATGATGATATTATCATATACTCCAAAGGTGAGTTGGAGCATGATCATCTTCAGATTGATCTATAGATGTTGAAAAGTGAGAAGTTATATGCCAAATTCAGTAAGTGTGGATTCCGGTTTGAAGAGCTATCTTTATTGTTCTATATTATGATGGCTAAAGGAATCAAGGTAGATTTTGTAAAGTTGAGGCGGTTATGGAGTGGAAGTTGCGGATATGCCTAACGAGATGAGGAAATTTTCATAGATTAGTTGGATATTATGAAAGTTCATAAAGAGGTTTCTAAAGTTGCAAAACTCGTGATACAATTACATTTGAAGAGAGTGAAGTATGAATGGACCAAGGGGTGTGAAGAAAATTTTGAAAGCTGAAGCAACTTTGGACGATTACATCAGTGTTAACTGTTCCAGAAGTTGATAAAGAATAAGCGGTGTAAATGGATGCTTCCAAAAATGGCTTAGGCTACGTACTGGTGCAAGAGGGAAAAATGATAGCATACGCATTACATTAGCTAAGACTTCATGAATTGAGTTACCACACCCATGATTTAGAGTTAACAACAATGGTTTATGAACTGAAATTTTTGAGAAACCATTTGTGTGTAGTCTAAAGTGTCGGCTATACAACTCATAAAAGCTTAAGTACTTCTTTGACCAGAAAATTCTTAATATGAGATAAGAAATTAGCTTGATCTAGAGAATGATTACGATCTGATGATAAACTATCATTCTAGAAAGATTAACTTTGTAGCTGATGCTTTGAGCGGAATAGAACAACGAATTTAGGTTCACTTCTTACGAGTGAAAGTGAACTAGTTATGAATTCGATAGGTTGTATCTAGAAGTAGTATTTCCATTTGAATTATGTGATGGTATACTAGTTACCATGGGTATTACGCCTTATTTAAGACAAAAGATAACTGAGGCCAAAGAAAGGGTAACTGAGGCCAAAGAAAGGGTGAGGAGGTGGAAAAGATACGTCAGAAGGTTTAAAAGAGAAAACAGAAGAGCATAAGAAAGCATTAGATAATGCTTGTTGTTTCCAAGGAACAACCTGCGTACTAAACCAGGAAGAATTGAGAAAAGAACTCATGAATGAAGCTCATGATACCCCTTATACTGCTCACCCTGGAAGCACGAAGATGTATTATGGCTTGAAAAACAAAATTCTGGTGGGAAGACATTAAAAAAAAAAAGAGGTTGTCAATCATGTTGAGTCGTGTTTAGCAAGTTAGCAAGTGAAGATGCTACATCAATGACCATATGGTTTACCAAGACCGCATAAAGGAAATACTGCGATATGAATCATAGTCGATTGTTTAACCTAGTGCGTTCACTTGTGTCGATGCAAGTCACTTATAGTTTTGACAAATTTGCTTAGCTGTATATACAAGAAATTGTACGGTTTCATGGAGTACCTATATCTATTACTCCGGATCATGATTCGAAGTTTATTTTTAGATTTTGAATAAACTTACATGAAAAGTGGGTACAATTGATGATATTTGCTTAGAACAATTGTGATAGACCGAAAGGGTAGATGGGAACTAATATTTCTTTTCATTGGGTATGTTTATTATAACAATTATCAAATACCTAATGGTATGGAGTCGTGTGAATTTTGTATGTTTGAGAAATGTTGATCTTTGCTTTACTTGAATGAAGTGGGAAATAGAAAGATATTTGGATTAGATACAGTCATTAGGAGGGTAGAGATTATCCGCCAGTTTCTATAAAGAAGGAAAGAAGCTCAGAGTTGATAGAATCTTATAATTGATGAAAGAAGAATTGAGCTAAAGCTTGAAGTGGTGGATAAAGTAGTTTTGAAGGTTTCGCCTTTAAAAAAAAGGAATTTTACGAAAGCTTAAGCGAAGATTTGAATCAACACCTCAGAAAAAAGAAGATCCTTCAACTTATCAGTTAGCTTCACCTTTAGTGATCGATAATACACAACGTATTTCAGGTATCTCAACTAAGGAGATGTGTTTATGATCTTAAACATGTAGTTCATCGTAAAATGATAGAACTCAGTTCTGATTCACAGTACGAAGAATGACAGAAAGCTATTCTTGATACAAGGTTTAACAGATCAAAAAAAATATAACCATGCGGTTGGTTAAGGTTTTATGAAATCATAATTTTGATGAGGAAGTGACTTGACAACTCGAGGAAAAGATAAGAAATAGATACCTAGAGTTGTTATGATCACCCTACAAAATTTCGGGATGAGATTTCTTTAAAGGTTAGGTGAATGTAATAACCTGATAAATATAATAAAGTTATTATGTGTTTTAGTGTAATATTATGTGATTAATAACTTGGACAAGGGTAATTTATATTTGTGCAAGGATATATATATATGAGTGTATATGGAGGAGTAGAATATATATACATTCCACTTTAAATATAGAAATAATATTATTTATGAGCTTGGACACTTGTTATACTCCTAATAACCTAGCTTATGACTAACCAAAGCTACCCTACACAGCATCTGCCACTTCAATTAGAGTAAGAATAGATCAAACACTTCATTTCCCTCACCATTTTCGCACAAGAGAGAGAGAGCTCTAGGACAATGAACTTCAGGTGAGATTTCCGGCAAGTAGACGTCGAATTTGGAGGTGGTTGTGAAACACCATCTTGTAGATCTTCGAGATTAGATCCTCGTGGACTACTAATTTGCCTAAATCCGGTAGGAAATGACCAAGTTATGGCCATTTTTCTAAACTGTGGCAGAGAGAGTGCAAATTCGGGTCTTGAGTTTATTTGGCCCCAAATCTTAGAAATTTCTTGGTTTGATGTTGTTAATTGTTTCTAGGGCCTTAAGTGAGGTTTAGGGTCGAATTGTGAAGGTGGAAACTTGGAATTTGGACAATCAACAACTTGGAGAGGAAGGTGAGAACCCTTCTTCAAGAATTTTCAATTTTTCATGCATCAATTGGGGTTTGATCTTACATGCAATGATGTTTTCGCGTTATTTAGCATGTGTATATATAGAATTATTGTTGTGGTTGAATGTGTTTGAAGAATTATTATTGTGGTTGATGTTGGGATTGAATGTGGTTGGAATTTGGGTGAAACGGCGAGAACGCGACACAGCCCATCGCCGGCGTGGTCGAGGCACGGTCAAGGGTTCTGACTGCGTCCGAGACATGTTTCAGAAGGCTTTTTGGCACGGTCAGGGCGCGGTGGAGGCCCGGTCAGCAACAGACCGCGCTAGAGCCAGATGAGTACGGGAAAACTCCGATTACCTTGCTCGATTCGATTGCTCTTAACGAATGAACTTAGATATCATCTTTAAGATCACACCATGCATAATATATAAGGTTATAACACGATCTAGATGGGGAAATATGATTGCTTAATTGGCTTGATCTTATGTTATCATAATCATCGGAGTATAAATTGCTTGGCTAAGAATTTTGGATCGGTTGGAGGAAGAACTAAGACTTGATAGTATGATAGTAGCAACGGAATGAGATGAGGTGACTAATGATATGAGCATGATGTACTAAGTTATGATTGTTGACATATATGAAGCTATTTGCAATTATGTCATAATTTGAGAACTCTAAGATTGGTTAATCCTTAAGTATGAATTAGAACGATAATAATGATTAAGATCATTATCTACGAATGAATTGAGCATAGATGAGCTTTGACTGGTTGTGGAATAAGCTGAAAATTTATGATAAGAGAAATGGTTGAGAAGTTAAGACGATATATGTGTTAATAATATATCATAAATTGTTATTATGAATGGATGCCATTAATTGTTAAATGTGGCTTAAATGATAAGCTTATTATGCTTTGTGCATATTTGTGTTTAAAGGAATCACGTTTGGCGAAGTCTTGCTTTTGAGTAGCCGTCGTACTTCAAAATTCGTAAGAATAAAAGGTGGGTTTTTATTATATAAAAATCCAAAGCATGAAAAAAAATATTTTCTTTTCAAAAAACCGAATGAATGAAAAATGTTTTGTTTTAAAGTTGTTGTGATGACAAAAATGTTTTTGTGGATCCTATCAGTACCTCTGAGCCAGAAGTACTTGGCCAGAGAGAAGGGAGATGTCAGTAAAATGTACCTAGGTTCTAAACCTTGAGCGGTTTTTGACTGATTGTGAGCCCAAGAAGGTCATTGCTCTTGCGCCGCGGTACCATGAGCTAAAACTCTGGTATGTCATGCTGGTGGTTCGTCGCCCCAGTCTATTTAAATTGTGGAGTGGATCTACCGTGGGTTGACACTCAGGGGTTATAAGGTGGGTTAAGTCGATCGGATCTCGATGTGTGTGTTCCGGGATCAGTGCACTTTGATGACAGTGGTTGAGTGGATTATGTCATTCCCAGTTGTACATCATGGCTTGGAAGTAGGTCTGCTTCCAAGTCACACCGTTAAAACAGATAACAACCACATGTGAGTGTATTTTGTCTTGCAAGACACATGTTTAAAAACTGTTTGATAAGTATGAGTTAATTTCAAATAAAACCTCATGTCTTATATGTGTGATGGCATAACAATCTATATTTGTAAGTTTTCGGGGATGTATTCATTGGGTACAAGGTGTACTCAGCCCCTGCATTTTATTTATAAAACATGTAGGTTAAGGCTTGGAGCAGCGGAGGTGGTAGCAGGAATGTGTGAGCAGTCCAACAAGATCTTGATCCTAAGATATGTATCTCTATATACATTTCTCCACTACGCAAAACTTCGCTGCAATGAACCTCTGAATTCAAACTTTACCATTTTTTGTATAAACTTAACCCTATTGCTTTTGAATTCAACTAGAAGATGGCATTTTGTATGAACTCAAACCTTATTACCATCTTTGCAATTGTCAGCTTCCGCTTAATCTCATAATGGTGTCACTTGGTGAAAAATCTCGAGAAGTCAAGTCGTTGCGCTCCTATAAGTCGGGGAAGCTAAATGGGGGCGTGACACTCTAAGATTTCTAAAAAACGTATTCATGCCAAATAAAATATATTCATAAATATTTCACAATTATTTATTTATTTGTTGTGAAACAATCATATTTTTAATTAAGAAAGTTTTTTATTATGCTCATCCGCCATTTTCCAAATTTTCAAAATAATTATGAATTTTTTTGCGCAAATTCAAGTTCTTAATATTACCAAGTTTATGATTTATACATTTAATTAAAAATATGTATTTTAGATAATATAAAAGCTCGGTAATTCTCTACATAGAAGATGGCAAATTAATTAAATATATCTATGTTAAAATATTATAAATAATAATAATTAATATGTATAAAATTATGTCAAAGTCATGCAACTGATCTATAAAGAAGTTATTATATCCAAATATGCAATAATTAAATTTAAAATATATTATTTCAATTTTTTTTGCTCATTCATCTTAAAGATATAATTTATATTTTATAAGTATATTCTCATTTAATATTTCTTACAATTTTTTTTAAATATTAAAATATTTTTCATAATACATATAAAATAGATATAATACTATTTATTTGGACAAAAGATAAATTTAAAAATAACTATATTATTTTATATTAAAATTTAAATATAAGTATTGAAATATTTCCGTGCGTATAATTCTAATTATTGAAATAAACATATTCCAAATTAACTTAACCACCATCAAATATATTAGTATGGAGTTGAAAGGCAATGAAAATTAATACATAGAATCCCTTTAAAATATCAGATTTGAATTTCAAAAGAGAGAGAGAGGGGGGGAATACTAGAAGCTTTCACTTTGAACAAGTGAGAGACTCCACAAACAAAGGGGAAGCTGGTGGATACACAACAATAGTTTCAGGTCGTTGCACAAACATACATTATCTTCACTCAAGCTCTACACAACACCGCACCTGCATGCTATGACCCAGGAGGCATCCTCTCAGATCCATGCCTCTGTCGGAAACTGCTCGATCTCTCGCCTGCTTGGTGGAAGGGCCCCCATATCGACTCTCTATCAACCTGGCTTGTGGGGAAGGGGGGTTGGTGTTCCCGCTCCCAACCACGATGGCTATTTTCAGACAGCAAGTAAAAACCACCAGACTGGTCTGACAGTGGGACGACCTGAGCTAAACCCCTATGACTGCTGGATCTTCGGCCAGGGTTGCGTGCTGATGGGTTACTACTGGACTGCTGAAAATATGCTTGAAGAGATGGACGTTCACGGCTCCGAGTAACACTTCCAATGTGTGGTGGAAGCATAGTGGAGGTCGCCGAGCTGGGAGCTCTACTGGCAGAACTGTAGAACAAAAAAAATGCAATTCAAAAATCCCATGATTTATTCATAATAAGTTTCTCTTTTTTAAAAAAAAAAATTAAACGCATTGTGCAACTCTTTTGTTGAAATTACACAAACCCAGTTTTTCAGTAGAATATATGTCAATCGCTCGCTCAACTGCTGAATTGTGCATAACATGAACAAAAACCCCAAAGTCAATATTTATTATCGTTCATGTACGTAGCAGCATTCCGTTCATTGTGCAAGAGAGCACACCATAAATGCACATCAAAATCAGGTTTTCAAATGAATTCATATAAAACAACAAACGGACCTGTGACCAAGAATGAAGGGATGCATTCCCGTTCTAGGGATCTCAGAGCTGTTCCTTGCTGTTCTCTGTATCATCGGTGCAATCAAGGGTTGGTCTGCTCCACCAATCCGGTTGCTTGGAGTAAAAGGCGAAGAATGGTCCCAATTGTGATGATGCACGTCCATTGAAGGAAAAGTAAATGAAGTGGGAACTTCACTTGGAAGTGATGGGCCAGGCCAGTGGTTACTATAATTAGGTCCATCTGAAACGCTGGTACTTGATGATGTTGTAGAAGATGGGTGAATTGGCCCAAAATAAGCAATGTATGGGCAAGGATGTGTCGTGGATGAAATGGGAGTATGTTCAGCGAAGACAGCATGATGTCCAACAAGATCATGATCTATGAGATAGCAGATGGTCTAATTATTAGATTTGATCTGAACTTTAGCATAAAGGTAGAGAAATGAAATCTTACATGTGCTTGATGAGAACTCTCCTTCACTGAAAAAAAATATGTATTGTCAACACGATAGCCCATGTATGAACCCAAAAAGTTATATAACAGAGAAAAAAAGAATAAGACTAGATGAGCTCATTTTAAATGCTAAAGATTCATTTGAAACACATATTAAGAAAATTGACTTCTACCAAATAAAAGCTTATCATAGTATACAGCACCGCTGTGAAGACATTATGCAGCCAAAGAGTAACTCTTTCAACTGTTGAGATAAAACAAGAGGCTTCATGAAATAAATTATTTATTCCAGTCACTAAAATCCCCACAAAGAGAAGCTTCCAGATAATTGAGTTGGCTGCTAAGTTAGTCTAAAACTTCAAAATCGAAAATCAAAAGCTCCCAACTCCCGGAGATATCTCTGGTGCTTTGTACATGCCTCTACTTGACAAGACCTATAAAGCTAGGAAGTGTACAAAAGGCCTAGTATATTAGGTCAATATATCTATAGGAAATACGGGTGTTTGTGAATTTTAGGTAAAGCTAGTTGGCCCGAGTAATCAGCAGGCTATGTGGCTAAGATGCCCAAAAAAACAAAGGACGGGCGGCCAGCTGAGGAAAAAATGCTGTAGGCAGCCACCAGGGAGCAAGCAGCAAATAACCCCAAAGTTGAAGCAAGAAAATGCAGGCAGAAGAAAAGGTGCTCCTAGGGTATCAGTGGTCGCACGTGAATCAAAGCTATAGACCAATTCAATATCTGGCTGTCAAATCTTGCTAAAAGCAGTAAGTCTTGCTGAAATTAGTCCAAGATCATGTTGAAATAGTTTACATGGATCAAAAATAATTTATGCCGTTAACAGAGAATATAAGTAGAAACAAAAAAATATATATCTATACTGGCGATTACTGAGTAAAAACAGAAGATCGTTGTTACGTGCCAAATTAGTCCCTATTCTAAAACATTATAGACGAGCTACAATGTGGTAGATTGCTTTGGCTAAATGTGAGAAAACCAGATTAATTCAAATATGCTTTACCCAGATGATCCATATGCAAATAAGAAACTGAATCAAGTAGTGTTTGCACCCAGCACTGTATCAAAAAATATGCACAAGGTAAGAAAGGAGCTTACTCAAAAGATGAAGGGAGCCTTGTTAACCCACTGAATGGACACCAATGAACTCCAAATGACTGTAACATTGAATTTGGGAGTATTTAGAAAGTTTTAATCAACATAAAAATGAAGCTTATCGACACATAAAATCAGCTATGAACTCGTGATATTGAAGTCAATTATGAAGGGCATGCAAAGTCAATTCAGTACCATTCAGATTTTCAGCAGAGGAATCTCAATAAATGAGATGCAACACATATCTTTGAAGCCTAGAAGAGAATGTGAGTCATGTGACTGGTAGAGAAGTGTGGAAAAATGCTACACAATACAAAAGAGGTAAAAAAAAAAATCAATAAAATAAAGAAGATATATGATCTGGCATCAACATCATAGTACATCACAAATGATTGCCTTTCTTCAACACGTTCAAGAGGACAATTCCAATGAGGATCAGGTGCAAAAGTAACCATAACATGGAATGCTTCAATATGGGTGAGAGACTAGATTAGAAACCTCTCTAGCCCCAATTGAATATTGAAACTCAATTTCATTAAAAAAATGAAAATAATAGACACAATCTAGAATTACCATTTCAGAATAACTTAAATCGTAGAGATCTTCATCATGGGCCCAATCGTCCATGCTAAATTCAGGTAGTGGGCGACTACCATTGGCATACAGCCATTGCCCTCTCTCAGTCTTCCGGCAGTTGGGACACTGCATAGCTCCCTTAACATTAAATGCTGAACCAATGCAATCTGCATTTATCATACAATGTCATAAAGAGTAAGAAAAATAATGCAGTTCCCATATATTTTGCTTACAAACAATGAGTTTCCGGAAAACAGAATACTGTCAAGGTACATAAAGTAATTAAAGCAACAGCTTAAAAGAAATAAATATATGGATTGTATATTGATAACAAAATCAAATGGCAAGCATCAGCATACTTGCTAAGATTTAAGGAGTCATGCATCTGATCTAACTTTTGGGGGTGAAAATAATTTTCATGTTAATCCACTAGTAGATTTCTTCATATATTCTCCATACAGACCAATACTTTAATGATATAAAACTAAAAAAAAAACACGCATTATATTCACAGTATTCTGCTTATAATTTGTAATGAAATCATGAGACCTATCGACAGAAAATATCAAGTGATTCGCATCAAAGGGAAGAGAAAACCTGTTGTAAATGAACAAAATGCCTACATGGCTAGAAGCTAAAAGTTGACAGTAGATAGCAATGAGAAAAAGCATATTAATCAAGGAGTTAATAGTTAAGGATATATTAACTCAGCGATGTAACTAAACCCAGAAAACATACAGCTTCATGATACTTTTTCTAAAATGAAGAAAATATAAGGGGTATGAGACTACCCAGTCAGCAAAGATAGAGTCTTTCTAACTCCTCATTCCAAGTTTTATTTGCACATACATACTATAACAGATAACAGAGATTTGGCTAAGTCCTGCAAAATTGTGATTGGGAAAATGATACTAGGGGTCGATGATAAAATTGCATTAGAAAAGCCCCACAATAGACTAAGTCACCAAAAAGAACCAGACGGAATTGCAGTTGTATTGGCCATTTCCATTTTCCACAAAATAATGATGCACTTCCGCAACTCAACAAGAAATCCAACTGAGTCAGCGAGTCAAAATCTCAGCACTTCCAATCGAAGATTTCTAGTAATTCAATGTTCCCACCAACAACTTATTCCCAGATCCTAAAATCGCATCAAGAGAAAAGATCGACCAAATATAATGATTTGACAAACAAACTAACAAGAACCCATCAAATTCCAGCTCATTTCTACGCCGAGCAAAAATCGACTACAGCAGAAACATTATATCAGGTAGATCGCGAAATTTTCCCAATCGAATTGCAAATTTGTGACTAACCTAGGTGAAATTGATGGCCGCATTGAAGCTTAGCCCAAGATCTGTCTCCATTATCTGAGACCGCGTCCAAGCAAATGGAACATGCCACCAGCGTCGCCGCTTTGCATCCTCCTCCATCTCCGTCGTCAATAAGATCCGCATCTCCTAATCCCATAATCTAAACAACCTCCAAAACCCCCCAAATTGCTATAACCTAAACAAAAATGTTCGTCCAGAATAAAATCAAAAGTTTAACAAGGAATTGAAGGAAGGAGAACGAGCTTGGAAGGGAGTCGCATAACAAAGAGAAAAAGAGGAAAGATAATATAATGTCAGTTTTTCTTTTACTTTCCTCTCATTTCTTACAATTTTCCTTTTATCTTTCTCATTTCCTACAATTTTCCTTTTATCTTTCTCATTTCTGTATTCCACTTGTAATAAAACATACATTTTCTTCAAAATTTATTATAATATTTAATTTTAGTTTCAAAAGAGAGATGCTTTTTTTAGGAATCAATAGAGATATTGCACTTGCAATTCTCTACCAAATTAGGAATAAATAACAAAACTCCTATATTTTCTCCAATGAAAGAAAAAAAAAAAAGGAAAGTACCTATCAATACGAAAAAATATAGACATAAATTTGTGTGAGATATAGTATTTAAATATCTATCAACTTATAAGTCGGTTTTATAATAAGATGATTGTGAATTGTTGTAATTTGCACGCTACCGATCAAGCCACAAAATAACTCAAAAACTTCGTACGGGATTTACGTGGTTCACCGGCGATCCGGTTACGTCCACGGGTAGGTAAAGGAGTTCTCTCTCAATCTCAACCGAAAATTGCAGCTCACACTCTGCGAAACAAACTCATTCAGGAAGAAGAAGAAGAAGAAGACTTCAACTGTTACAAAAAATTAACAAACTTTTCTCTCAACCTATAGCTCTCCTCCACGTGTCCTTTTCAACTCTCTCGCAAACAAGAAACACACTTCTTCCTTAACCAAAAACTGAGTTATCACCGAAATCCAGCAAACCCTCTTCATGCATACGTGAGATCATCTCCATCGCATGCAGCCACACTACAAATTCTCCCTCCTGGCTGCATCTACTCTCCAACTCCACTTCCTGCCTCTTAGTCCCACTACAGGACTCATCACTGATCTAGCATAATCAGCTCAATCCCATAAGTTTCAGGCAATGCTCAAACTTAACTGAAGATATCGACTTGGTTAGGGCATCTGCTGCATTTTTTTAGGTGTGAACTTTTTCAAGCTTTATACAACCCTTCTCCATGATATCCCTGATAAAATGGAAACGAACATCAATATGTTTGGATTTGCTAAGAAAAACTGGGTGTTTTGCCAAGTGTAATGCACTTTTCCTATCACACAAAACAGTGATGGCTTGTTGCTCAACTCCAAGCTCATTTATCAACCCTCTCAGCCAAAATTTGGCTTATTCAATTGCTTCGGTGATTGCTATAAACTCCACTTTCGTGGTGGATAAAACAACTACAGATTGAAGATTTGACATCCATGAAACTGCAACACTAAACAACTTGAACACAAGACCTAGCTGTGACTTTCTTGTGTCCACACTTGAAGCAAAATCAGAATCAACATACCCTAAAATAGGGTCAGTCACCTTTCCTTATCGTCTTTCGAACACTAAACCACATCTATGTGAACCCTTCAGATATCTAAGTATGCCAACTAAAACCTTCCAATGTTGCTTTCCTAGATCGGCCATGTAGCTGCTAGTTATACTAACAGCATCACATATGTCTGGTTGTGTGCATATCATGAGATACATGTGGCTTCCAATGAGACTAGCATATGGAATCTGGTTCATTTCATCTCTCTCCTTATCTGTCTGTGGCTTCATATTTTGACTCAACCTTGAATCTTGTTCCACAGGTATAGATAATGGTCTGCAATACTTCATGTTGAATCTGTCAAGGACTTTTGTCAGAAAACTTTGTTGCAGTAGCTTCAATTTTCCCCTAGTTCTTTCCCATGTGATGTCCATGCCTAGGATCTTAGATGTTTCGCCTAGGTCTTTCATGTCGAACTCCATGGACAGATCTGTCTTCACTTGTCTTATTTCAGACACATGCTTACCTGCAAGAAGCATCTCATCAACATACAATAACAAATATATCAAGTCGTTATCATGTACTTTCTTCAAGTAAACACATTTATAAAAATTTGATCTCACAAAGCCAATATTCATCATGTGAGCATCAAATTTCTTATTCCACTGTCGGGGGTTTGTTTCAAGCCATATAGGGACTTCTTCAAGAGACAAACCTGATTCTCCTTCCCTTCCTCAACAAAACCTGGAGGTTGGTCCATGTAGATCACCTCTTCAAGTTCACCATGTAGGAAAGTTGTTTTTACATCTAACTGATGTGATTCCAAATCAAGTTGAACCACAATAGCCAACAACACCCTTATTGAAGTATGCTTCACCACTGGAGAAAATATTTCAGTGAAATCCACTCCTTGTTTTTGTGTGTACCCTTTTGCTACCAACCTAGCCTTGTATCTTATGAGTTATTCCCCATAATTCTCAATCTTCCTTTTGTATATATGATAAGCTCATTATTTTACTCGCTTATCTATATTATTTTTTACTATTTTATATAGTTTTATTGAGTTTATATATATATTCTATGCATGAGTCTATATTAGGTGGTATTATGCGCATTTTGGTGTTTTTGCAGGGTTTTAGGCCTAAGTTCACGAGAAATCCGTTCCGGAAGCAGTGACGTGTAAGAGTAGCAGTGAAGAGTTCTTCCACAAGAGGAATTCGAGCTATTGGCACATGGCAATGGATGATGCTTTGAGTTAGCTCTCCAACGCAACTGGAATCGGGTCAATCGGAGTTCGGGAGAGAAAGTTATGGCTAAAACCGTGAGACCGTGCAGAAAGGGCGAGAAGCCGCGTTGACAGATGCCAATCAGCATCGATCGACGCCGACCAAGAAGCCACGTCGATCGACGTGGATCAGCCACGATCGACGCGAGGCTGTCTGCTGGAGCAGAAATTCGAGGAAAAACTGATTTATTCATATCTTTAGCCCTAGATTTGATAGGATACACATCCAC
>JAPKLW010000964.1:0-85877 GCA_026898455.1 Plectranthus barbatus | reverse complement strand
TTTGCCGCTGTTATTATAATTAATCTGTTAGAAATAGCAGTGATCAATATACATCTACATCCAACACATGTGTAACTCCCCCGACTGGCCTTCCCAAACTTTGGGGCGCGTCACAGTGGTGGTAGGGTGCTTTAAAAATATTTTTCAAAAATAGCGGAAGAATTGAATTAGAATAACACGTATATAGATTTCAAAATATTCATTCAAAACCATTTTTCATCAAAGATGCAACGATGATAAATATTTCGTGCACAAAAACATATGTAAAACAGTTGTGAGTATGTTTCTCAAACTTTTACAAAACCACTAGGGAATGAAAGATAAACAGAGGTGCAGTGTAGCGGAGTGTTACGTGATGGAGATATGCATATGAAGATGCATATCTAAGGATCTGTTCTTCTTCTGTGATTGTTTGGCTTTACACCGCCACTTATCCATCCTCGCTGTTAACCTGCGCATTTTAAAAATAATGTGAGGGGCTGAGTACAAACGTACCCCGTGGAGACATGCCTAATAAATGCGCTATTTCGTTCACTTGTCAATGGATTTTTAGGTTGTTTTGATGATTTTATAGCATGTTTACTTTAATTTCTGAGCATCGCATTAGTTTTATATCTAAATTGTTTGTTATGCTGAAAAATGCAGGTTTTTGGAGTAAAAATCGACTAAGTGTGAAAATGGAGGATTTTGCCGTGCGCTCTGTCTCGATCGACAGGATTTCTGTCGATCGAAACAGAGGGACAAGATTGTTGCGGCCTCAGTGTTGAAGTTTGAAGCAATCAACAGAAAGAGACAATCTTGTCGATCGACAGGGATGTCGAACTTGGTGCAGTCGACAATTGATGATGTATGTCGATCGACAGGAATTGCGTCGATCGACATACGGGTTATTTAGGCGGATTTTAATGCTTTTAAGTTAATTCCATGTTGGGACAATAAAACCTAGTATATATTGTTTTGTTTAGGCGAGAATTAGGACTTATGCCACTTTTGAGACCTAAACCTAAGAGTTTTTCTTGCTCTTGAATTGCTTTTGATTTGTGGTGAGGATTGTGATCGAACCTTTTGAAGATTGGATGCAATATCAAGGCTTGTTTTCTCTATGAAGTTTTGTTACAGGTTTTATCTTTCCATATTTTTGTTTAACATGAATATGTGTAGGTAATCCTTTATTCAGATTCTAGGGTTTATGTGATTGTCTTGGGTGCATGTTTAGGTAATTAAATCGATCAATATTTTAAATTGGTTTATCAATTCTTGTGCATTTTCTTAATCTGATTAAATTGGCCATTTGATTAGGTTTTCATAATTAATTAATTTGAGACTGAAAAGTGAAAATTGATTAATGGATTTAAGAATTGATAATATGAATTTTTAATTGTGTCTGAGAAGAGAAAATTAATCCATAGGAATAAATTTGATGGTTTTGGAAGCTGTTAATTTCCTTAGAGACCGAAAGGATATAGGAAATTGACAATCTACTATATGAATTTCCAAACCCTGGAATTTGTAATATTTTTCATATGTTCCACCTAAATCTTTATTTTAAATTGATCGATGGAATTTCCTTGCATGCTATCCTTGACATGAACTTGCCCTGGAATCTGATCTTTTCTCAAGGCTTGTTTTCTATTTACTTAGACAACAAACCGAAAACAAATGTTTCAGTACATGAGATGTTCGCTTCTACAATCTCCATGGGATCGATAATTTAAACTTGTCACTACTCTATAAGTATCATTAAAAAAATAGTGATCAATGCCCGAAAACATACATTTTATATACAAAAGCTATGTCACACACACAGATAATCACTGGTTTTATTGAAAGGTAATATGTTATCCAAAACATTTTGATGTTGCGACAATTTAAAGCATGATATCATATCTATTTACCATTTTGTAATTGGAAGCTGGCCTACCTCCAAGTTACGATGAACAACTGGGAATGGACGAACACTCTACCCATTTTCATCAATATGTGCACTGTGTCTCAGAATCACACACCATTGAGACAATGATCGATTTGCAAACAAAAACTTTATCCCCCCAAGGTATCAGCACTTCATCTGAACTACCACAAAAAAAGCTCATAAGGCTACCTACCTTATAATTCAATCAGTAAGGCAACTTACCTCACAATTAATGAGACTTAGCTCAGCAAAATCCTGGTTCTGTTCTCATTAATATCTCTCTCTGAAGATATAAATCAACAGATGTACACATATGATAGCACAAAATAGTTTAGGCATAGACAATCAATTTTACAAAAAAACATTTTCACACACATTTTAGAAAACTGAGCACAAGGCTCGAAAAGGCATTTTTGCTTTTACTGAAAATAGTCCCCACCTTTATTGCTTACAGAAAAGATGTTCATGTTAGATGTGGTTCAGCCGTCGCAAAATTATCCTGTGTTTCCTTCACATACCAACACAACAAATATACACAAATTAGGATGGATCATTTAATTACAAATCAATCAGCCCTAGATGACGTTACTAGGTGTAGATCAGGACCAATGACTGACAAACTGAACTGACATTTCCCAGTTGTTCGACATGCATGTGACTTCTACAAACTCAATCACAAAAGTTAACCAATCCACGGTAAACAAACTAACTCAAATGAAGCACATTTATAAATTAAACGGCTAAACATGCGTTCAATTTTGCATAAATTGAATAAATCAAAATCTAATATCCAAAATCATAATCCAGTGCGTAAACATGCTCATAATATGCTTAATTAATCATATATAAGCTCAAACATCAAAGACAATATGAAACAAATTGGAAAAAATGAAGTTTTCCGAGTCAGTACGAGAACGGCAACCCACAATACACAAACGGTGACCGTCATTCATGTCCTGGATCGCCGATCATGTCGGGTTCAGAAATAGAAACAATTCGACACCTATGTAGATCAACACAATTTCCCGTTGATCGACACGATCGTGTCGACCGACACAGACCCATGTTGAATGATGTGGGTGTGTCAATCGACACCCTCGTCATCGATCGATACAGTTGACGACGAGGCAGCAGCAGCTGGGCCTTCCTCGACTGAGCTCTGGCCAAACCAGGTCCCGAAACCCACCTAGATGCATTCCTATACATACTAGGACCTTAATGACGTGAACCACATGCTTTGAACTCAAAGAAACTTGCCGGAAAAATGGTGATGAAGCTTACCGGTGAAAATGATGGTTCAACTCCGGTGACGGCGTTCCGATGGCGGGGGTGGTCGAACCTCTATACCAAAATGCTCCCTATGACATGAGGAACATAAATATACAAACCAAACTCAGTTTCTTTGTTGATTAATACGAGTTCTACGCTGATATCGAAAAATTATTGACTTACCGATGGGTCATCTTCGAGCTCGATTATCTCCCTCGATACTAGATGAAATCATGCGTTCTCAAGCTCCGTGCACTCCTTGCAACACAAGCTACACTCAGGTGGTAATTTCCAGCCGGCGGTGTACAATGGTGATCAGAAAAATGGCGAGAAGATGGTGGTGTGAAGGTGGCGTCGCGGAGTGGAGAAGAAAATAAAAAGAAAATAGCAGAAAATGAATTTCGCCAAATTCTACACTTTTTGATCAAAATGGTTGAATTTCCCCCACCGCTAACAACTTATTTGCCACCCAATCTACACCCTAAGCCGCCCACTTATACTCTTGCGTGGCAAATTCTTCGTGATGAAGAATTGTCGCGCAACATGTTTTCCAATTCAATTTGCGTGTATTCTCCTCCAATAATTTAACTTCGTGGATCTCTAATTTGACATTTATTGATCCAAATAAACATGCAAATTCATAGAATTGCTCCAATTAACAAGTCCAACTCGTTTATATAATTTTCAAATTTTAGGAGATCATAAATAATCACCTGTAACTCTAAAATTCAATAATTTACAAATTATTTCACGAGTCTCAAAAAATTATACCGATTGTTTCCTATCCTTCCATATTTTATTTCCAAGCATTCTCTAGCTTGGTATAAGAAAGGAATATCAGAGTGCAAGTTATGAATTCAATTGCGATATTATTATTTTAAAATAATAATTCGCTGCACTCGAACTTCCCATGTGAAATGTGACTGCAAGGTCACTTAGGTTTTCTAAAAAACAATCCATAGGTGTCACGCTTTCAAGAAACGGACTTACATCCGACATCGGGTGTCGTTTTCCGTTTTAATTGCAATTAAATCTCAAATAATAAATAAATCTTTATTTATTCACAAAATTAAGCTTAAATTAGCTTAATTAAAACCCAGAATATTACAACATGACTGTCCTTTTGGCTTGTCTACAAGTGTCCAGGTTCCATTATCCCTTAAAGAAGACATCTCTTCTTCCATAGCCTGCATCCACAACTTTTTCTCTGAGTTGATGCAGGCATCATCATATGTCTTTGGCTCATCATCTTGTAACTTCTAAGCTATATCCCTTCGTATTTTATAAGGCATTCTTTTCTCATCAAACACCACATCCCTTGATGTGATTATCTTCTTTTGATCTAGGCTCCACAGCCTATACCCTTTTGTACCACTAGGATAACCCAACATCACATATTTCAGTGCCCTAGGGTCAAGCTTGTCTTGCTTCAAGTGAGAGTATGCAAGACAACCAAAGGGTTTCAACAATGAATAGTCAGGTTCCTTACCAAACCACATCTGATCTGGTTAAAGCCCAGTGCAGTAGAGGGACTTTTGTTCACCAAGAAGCATGTTGTGGCCAATGCTTCCCCCCAAAAACTCTTAGGCAGCCCAAAACCCAAAAGCAGACACCTCATACTCTCCAAGAGGGTTCTATTCATTCTTTCTACAACTCTATTCTATTGTGGGTTGTAGGGAACCATTTTATGCTTTCTAATCCCTTTCATTCTACAGAAGGAGTTCAGTTCTTCAGTCAAGAACTCCATCACATTGTCAGTTCTCAAACACCTTATCTTCACTCCTTTTTCATTTTCAACAAGGTTACACCAATCCTTGAATCTTGTTGTTGCTTGATCTTTGGTTTTCAACAAATGAACCCACACCTTTCTTGTGCAGTCATTAATCAGGGATAAGAAATACCTACAACCTCCAAGGGTTTGGGTCCTTGAGGGACCCCAAATGTCAGCATGGATGTACTCCAGTGGATGGTTGCTTATGTATTGACTTGGCTTGTATCGGAGCTTCTTACTCTTTGACAACAAACATTCTTCACAACTACTGAGATCAACTTCTGGATTGAGCTTGATTAATCCTTTCTTTCTGAGATCATCCAATCCCCTCATGCTTATATGGCCGGTTCTCAAATGCCACAGCTTGAGATCTTCCTCATGAACCACATCTACTTGCCTTTCTACAATTTTTACATAAATTTAGTATAGCCTATTTAGCCTTCTGCCTTTTAACACATCTGTAGGGATTTGTCGTGAACCGAATCACAAAATCCAAATGAACCGGATCGATATATGGTTATTGATCATAACAACAATTCACAAACCCTAGCATGTTCCTATGAATTTAATACGTGGATAATAGAGTTTACCTGAACTCCGTAGATTCTGTACCGATCTTTTGCGTTTGAATTCCAAAACTTGAATCAACCACGCGATATTAATTAAATCTGCAGAAACAGAAATTAGATAGATTCTAACTTCAAGATTTAATTAAACAAAAAAGAAAGAAAGATAATATGTTCTCCAGATTAGATCTTCAGGGCTGTATCCCAATGTTGTTCAGATCTACTACTGGTGAGGATTCCACAGATCTGTATCAGTAGGTCGGAGTCGAAAATTCCTTCTTCTCCCTCTACTGCTTGCGCCGCCCAACTCTCTCTCTCCCTAGGGTTTTGACTGATTTGAATTAAGATCAAGGTGGCTAGGGTTTCAGAGAGAGGGGTCTATTTATAGACCTAGGGTTTTATCCCTAATAGGCTGCTGGGCTCCATTCAACATATTTATTTTGGGCCAGACCTTGGACCTAATGCAAATAATAAAGTGGGCCTATAAATTAATTAATTCTCATGTCCACAATCCAGGACACAATTAATTAATTAATATTAATTCCTTTTCACCACAGAATTAATATTGACCTACCCCTTTATTACCACGTTATGAGAACGGGCTGCATTTATTGAGAATCCCCATATTTAAGGTTACCGGACATTCATTAATTAATCGGAGCTTCTGACAAGCTCTATCTACAATTAATTAATATCTTATTATTCCTAAGTAGTACCACTCAATCCTTATCACTCGTGACTGAACTTAATCAGCCTGCAGGACTTTGGCACGATGAATGTCATTGAGCTCCTCAGGGAATGTCCCCATCCTATTACTCAGATATGGTTACCTAAACCCAAGATGTGGATATACGAGCACATTACTTAAGCTCTCCACCATGGTAAGTCAAAGCAACAGTCAATCCGTGCAAACCCTTGAACCTTAGTTAGGGTTTGGACTCAATCAAGAACGAGATCTTGTATTCGCTAATGTCAGACAGTCAAATAGATCTCACTGCAGTCCATCAATACGCCACCCTTGCATACCAGCATGTCAAGTAACCAAGACAGACTACTTATTCCGACAATGTCGCAGCCATCCGGACAGACGTATCCTCATACGCTGTCTCAGCTGTGATCAGGTTTATGTCTCACTAGGTTAAGTGATCGTACTGTCTTCCGCGATCTACTACACGTTGTATGATCGTCCCTATCGGTGAGACAAAAGGATACCATTGTTACATACATGTAAGTTTGTTTGACAGATAGGAGAAATAAATCGTTGTATACTCATTATAATAAATGCTTTCAGTATACAAAACCCATTAATCACATCATCTGCACCTTTGCACACTATTATCTCACCTCCATCACCAACAAACTTGTAACCCTTGGCTTCTAAAGTTCCAAGAGATATGAGGTTCCTTCTAATCCGAGGTATATATCTTACCTCAGTCAACATTTTCACTTCTCCCTTGTGATTTTGGATTCTAATTGAACACATCCCTTGAATTTGGCAGACATGGTTGTTTCCAAGCATCACAGTCCCCATATTCTTCAAACTTATCTTAGAGAACCATTCCAACTTGTAGCACATGTGAAAGGAGCATCCTAAATCTAATATCTAACCATCACTGGAACAATCCACAACATTCAATACTTCATCATTTGTCTGCTCTGAAGATCTAACTGTGTTGGATCCTGGATTATGTTAGTTCTTCTATCTTAGAAATGGGCAGTCCCTTACTAGGTGGCCAGCTTTCTTGCAGTAATGATAGATCCTACTCTCTTGGATATGTCCTGAATTCTTTTGTTTAAAACTCTGAAATGCACCTTTATTCTTCTTCTAAAACATATTTGGCTTATAATCGTTCTTGACATTGAAAGATTTTTTATCAGAGTTGAATGATCTCTGATTTACATCATTTCTTTTCTGAAACTTACTGTTTTGGCCTTTCTTCACAAATAAGCCTACATTGGATGACTCACTTCCCATGCTCTCAGATAATCTTTCAATCTATTTACCTTTGAGAGCAGATAACATTTCATCCAAAGAGAGAGTACCCACCATAAGTAAGTGTATCCCTTAGGTTATAGTAGGACTTTGGTAATGCATTTAGTAGATGTATAACTTTATCTTCATCTGCTATCTCAACCCCAATGCTCTCTATACCATCCACAACCTTATTAAAATCATCCAATCATTCCCGAATACTCTTATCATCTGTGAACTTGCAAGAATAGAGCCTCTGCTTCATGTACAAATGGTTTGCAAGTGACTTTGTTTGATACAAAGTCTCAAGTTTCTTCTAAATGTCAGCTTTTGTCTTTTCCTTTGATACTTCCCTTAGAATTTTGTCATCAAGGCTCAGAATGAGAGCACTTCTTGCCTTGTTCAATAGCTTCACTTTCTGCTCTGTTGTTTCAGTCTTGAATCAACATCATCAGCTAAAATAGCTTCATATAACCCTTGCTGAGTTAGAACAACATGCATCTTCAATTTCCAGAGCCCAAAATCATTTTTACCCGTAAATTTATCTATCTCATACTTCCCTGAAGCCATAACTCTCAAGATGTACAATCTTGATCCGAATACTACTAATTTGGGTACAAAAGAATCACCACAGATCCTCAACAAGACAGGAAATCAATTCACAAAACCCCAATTTTCCAAATTAAGAGATAACTTACGAACACAGGTAAAGATGCAATAGATTCAAGTAGCAGATGAGTAAACTCCTCAACAGAAACTAAGATTATCTCACACTATGATAAATCTTGATATACTACACACGGTCGCAAAAGATGACGAACAGATAGAAATGCAAACCAAAGGAGATGCTTACTTGGCTCCAACTTACACATAAAAATAGGCTCTGGTGCTTCTCCTACTCGTTGATCGTGATTGTGCGCGCCTTGCGTTTCCCACAGATGGCGCCACTTGTTGTGATTTTCACGCTACCGATCAACACACAAAAAAACTCAAAAACTTCGTAAACACTCAAACACAAAATTTACGTCGTTCACCGGCAATCCGAATACATCCACGGACAGGTAAAGGAGTTCTCTTATTAGATGAGTATGAGTAAGATGATTACAAAATTCTCTCACAGAATACTCTCTCGATCTCAACCGAAAACTGCAGGTCACTCACACTCTGCGAAACAAACTCATTCGGGAAGAAGAAGAAGACTTCAACTGTTACAACAACTTAACAAACTTTTCTCTCAACATATAGCTCTCCTCCACGTGTCCTTTTTAACTCTCTCACAAATAAGAAACACACTTCTTTAAGTTGTAGCACTTCTTCCTTCCTTAACCAAAAACTGAGCTATCACCGAAATCCAGCAAACCCTTTTTCATGCATACATGAGATCATCTCCATCTCATGCAGCCACACTACATGAACATGTTACTAGAGAAAACTCAACTTAAATATGTATACTCTAAAAGCGATTCAAAGTTAAAAATGATCTCACGCTACGCATGTTATCAACGGTTCAAAGTTAAATTATCCAATGCGTACGCGTCAAATGGGATGTATTAAAGGTACCACATTAATTAAGGAAAATGTTCTAAACCAGCATATAATGTTCAAGTATTCTTTTACTTACAAGCCGATTTTGTAAGGAGATGAGTTATGCTAGCACATGACGCATTTCGATTGAAATGATTTTTTGTGTGTAATGCATTTCGATCGATCTTTACTATTCCAAATTACAAAATGTCTCATAGGAGACTCACTCAAAAATAAATAATCCTCTAAAATATTCATAATTAATAAGGAAAAATAATTATCAAGGAATTCAAAATTGCAAATGGAAAAGGAAATCGTTAATCAATTACTCCCTTCGTCCCATTTGAATAGGTACCTTTCTTTTGAGCACGGTATTTTAGGAGCTTGTGTTTTATGGTTAATTGTGTTTGGTAATAAAGTAGAGAAAGATGGTTAAATTGTTTAATGCCTCATTTTATAATCGCTTTTATATTTAATTAAGATGGTTTTTATGTGAAAAATATTTGAATTTAATTAATGTAATTAGTAATCATAATTAAGTTATTAAAAAAATTTAATTGTTGGTTAAGTTATGCTAAAAAAAAGGTACGTAATTGAATAGGACGTCTCAAAAAGGAAAAAGTACCTAATTGAATGAGACGGAGGGAGTATTATTTTCTTAATCTTGTTGATTTATCAAGATCTTCTCTCATATACTTCTATTGCCATATTCAAAAGATTCTACAACTTGCTTGTTCATATTCAACTATTATGTTTCTACTTTTCTACTGTTGTGCATCTTGTAATTCTAATCAAGACTCAATTTTTATTTTTCAATTAAATTATAATATTTGAATTAGAGTTGAAGAGAATATGAATCTAAGATTTCTCACTCATTTGAATTTACTTAAGGGTGATGAATAATTTTATAATCAAAATACTTCTGATATGTATTATTTTATGTTTTAAATTAAGTAACAATAGGATGGTTCCAAGATCATAGTAATTTTGATACACAGTGGAAATTTTAAGAACAACTTGCAGTCACAAACCGGTGGTTCTTGACCAATTTGTGTTTCTGTGAAACCGTTTGTTAGCGAGTTTGAGTTTTAGGTTCAGTTCGAGTATACTACAACACTAGATGTGTTAAGTTTCAAAATCCTTACAAGAAAGTAAAAAAATAGTAAATAGTAAAGGATTTATAGGGGTTCGGACAACAAATCATACGTCCTCTCTTCAAACCAAGATCGGAAAATTCACTAAGCTTCAGTAACAGGATGGTCTCGCGATCTATCGCTAGCTGGTAGATGCCAATGTCTACCAGTCCACTAGCTCACTCGTCCAGGCCTCTGGTTTCTTCAGCTTCGCAGACTTAGAGTGTGGGCACACCACGTAGCCTCCTCCTCTGGATGTTGAGAGCTTTATAGTTCCTCCCGAACTATCGAACTGGTTGGCTAAACGCCCGTGATAATCACTGTTGAAGATATGCAATGACTGTTGTGTTCTTTCTTGGAAGAAAGAACACCAAGAAATAAATAAAGTCGAGAAAGCTATGAGTCTCATGTTCAAAGGATGACATACGGTTGGCTAAGTTTTAGCCTTGATTATAGAAACACTTCGAGTTTTCACTTGTGCAGAGTACTGTTGCTTTCTTTGAGTTTTCTACATATTTTTCAACCTAAATGCTTCGTCTACTTATAGACGAGGTAGGAACGTTTCAAATTTGTAGCCGTTTAGAGACGGATTGAGCATTATCTAATCTAAGGCGTCTTTTTTTTTACTGGAGCAGGGTGATTTTCTTGAAGTTTTGCTCTTGCTTTGTCCTTTTCTAATACAAGATGTCAACATGCTGCTTTTGTGTCAGAATGGCTTTGCCAGTGCGAGGAATCTAAACTGGTTAACATAACTTCAGTCTTTAAGGAATCTACATTCTTAAAGACTAATCTTTAATGATTCCTCTGACTTATTCTATTTGTCTCTATGTATGACTGAAAACTGGTCTTGTAAACTGGAGAAGAGCTAAGCTGGTGTCTTCGATCAGTTTCTTTGATTTGTCAGTTTCAGAATAGGATCCAGTTTCTTCTAATTCTTCACACGTTCCAAACTGGTGATTAAGATTCCAATCAAGTTTTTCTTGATCAGCTCCATTACAACTCGATAGACATCCTAACAGGACATTTCAAGTTTGTACTGACTAAGCTAATCTATAGATATTCTAAATTGATGGTTTCTATACATTATTTTGTCACATCAAAACAACAAATAGGCAGGAATACTTCCTAACAATTTTCCCCTTTTTGATGTTGTCAAAAACCATCACTAGGCTGGTAAAGAGTCAGTTTCACGAGTTTACAAAGCATATTCTAACAAGATCTAATACTCGAGGAATTAAACTCTTTAACTCAGCCAACCTTAATGAATCTTCCCCCATAACAGTTGAAAAATATTTCTCAATTAATGTTTTAGGGCGAAAATTGATTACACTTGATTGTGTAAGTTCTGTTTTGACATAAAGCGAAAATATTTTAGACAAAGAGTTATTGTCTACAAAATTAGCTGAGATTTATATTATTTCATTGATTTGTTTACAACTTTTGAAAAGAAGTAAAGTAGAATCACAATGAAAACAATAAGATTAGTCTTCTACTTGTAGGACTTCGACGGTTTCAAACCCTTGGGATTTGGAACGTCTCGAATATTTAGGAGAAATAATCTTCATTTTACGTCCACGATGACGGTTGCAGAGACCCTCCATGTCTTTGCCTCCTTATTCCTCTGTTTCCTGTAACGCAGTAAAACTGCAATAAATGTTGAGTATTGACTTAGTCTTGACGCTTTGAATCTCCCGCTGATAAGCTCATATTTATACTCACTTATCTATATTTTTCTCCATTGTTTTAGTGCAATTTGTTTATGTTTTTACTTATTTCTGTGCATGAGACTGTTTAGAGGATGTTATGCCCTTTGTGGTAAGTTTTGCAGGTATTTAGGGCTAAAAAGAGGTGAAATGATGAAAGAGTTGAGTTACAAAAAGTTGCCACTTTGATTGACGCACGGGAAGTTGACCAAATTGGAAGACGAAGCCAAAAACCCGAAGTTGAACCTCTGTGTTGATCGACGTGGTGCATGTCGATTAACACAGAGGTCGGATGTCGATCGTGAGGAAGGCAGATGAAGAGAGCTCTAAATGTTGCACAGATGTCGATTGAAATCACCCTTGTCGATCGACAGGGGGAACAAACAGGCTGCTCAATAGAGAGGACGACCTGGATTTCGACTTGATGTTTGTGTCGATCGACACAGAGGCCCGACATGGAGATTTTGGCCTGTTTTGGCAATTTTGGCTATTTTAGCCTAATACCCAGTTTAGAAATTTTAGCCCCTCTATAAGTACTCTATTATTATGCATAAAATTAAGAGAGTTTTTATGGAGTTTTGACACTGAGAATAATTTGGCATTGGAGTTTTTACAAGACTTCAAGGTTCCTCTTTATTTGTAAGTTAATTTATAATATGTTTGCTTTTGTTTTAGTCATGTTTTGTGGCTAGTACCCTAACAGGTTCTAGGGCTTTGTGTATTCTTTTTTTTATGCATGTTTGAATGAAATCAACTCAATAACATGATTTAATTCCTTGTGCTTAATTAATTGAATCTAGATTTAAAGAATGATCGAGAGATGAATTTGAATCTAGGTTTATAGTTATCAATTGAAGGATCGCGAGGTAAAAATTGGTAATAGGAAGAAGGAATTGAATGCAATTATTTTGTATCTTAAAAGGAAGAATTAATTTGTATGATTTAATTCGATAATTATCGAGATTGACTAATTTGGTGTTCTTAGACCGAGAGGAGATAGTCATTAATTAGTAATCTAGGGTTTAATTGTCTGATCAAGGAATTTAATCCACTTGAATCTTAATTTATCCCCATTGTTGAGTTGATGAATTTGCATGTTGATGATTAGAATATATGCCCTAGGATCTGTGTTTTCCTTTATTGTTTTCAAAACCCTTTAATTTTCTTCACTTGTCATCTTTAAATTTCCAAACAAAAATCCCTTCTTCTATTTTCTCAAACTTCTATGTTCTAGAAATTGTGGCTAGTACTTTGGGTAGTTCGTTGCACAGTCCCTGTGGGTTCGACCACCTTTGGGTGTAATTATAAATTTATTTGCTCACCGTTTCTGCGGTTATCACCCGCCCTATCCAAGTTTCCTGACTCGGCAAACTGGTCTCTCTTCGAACTAGTTGCCAACGTGGCAAAAATGGTAAGCTCTTCTAAACTGGTAGATAACCCCAGTTTAAGTCTCCTCCAGAATGCCAAAACTGAGAGATTGGACTCAGTTTTATTCCGCTTTTTCAGGAAAACCAAGAATAACAACTTGGACTTATTCCTCTTCATGTGTTATCTCGTCAAACTCTAGATGACCGAGTTTGATGCACAATTCTCTGAATCTCTCTTCGAGAAGTGGTTTGGTGAATATGTCGGCAAGCTGATCTTCTATTCGGATATAGTCTACGGAGATATCCTTCTTCTCCACGTGATCTTGGATGAAATAATATCGAATATCAATGTGCTTTGTTTTGGAATGATGAACTGGATTCTTCGTAATGCACATTACATTGTTGTTATCACAATAAATTGGTACACAACCATAACTGACATCATAGTCCATTAATTGCTGCTTGATCCATAAAACTTGAGCACATCAACTGGCAGTAACAACATATTCAGCTTCCATAGTTGAAGTTGCAACTGAGTGTTGCTTCTTGCTAAACTAGCTTATCAGTTTATGTCCCAAAAACTGACAAGTAGAACCGGTACTTTTTCGATCAATTCGACATCCTCCAAAGTCTGAATCTGAATATCCAATAAGCTTGAGCTCATCACATATGGGATACTAGATTCCTAGTGACTCAAAGCACATCAGGTATCTTACGTTTCTTTTAGCAGCCTCCAAGTGCGATTTCTTTGGATTAGCTTGAAATCTCGTGCATAATCCAATGTCGTAGGAAATATCAGGCCTACTGGATGTCAAGTAGAGTAAGGATCCAATGATACCTCTGAAACTGATCAATTGGTTCTCCTTCTTCATCCGGAATGATCCTAACACTTGCGCTCATCGGGACTCTGAGTGTCTTTGTCTTTTCTGGGTAGAATTTGTTGATGAGATCATTTGCATACTTCCTCCAATGTATGAAGATTCCTTCTGAGGACTGGTGAACTTGTAGTCCTAGGAAGTATGTCATCTTTCCCATCATGCTCATCTGAGAATTGTTTTGCATAAGCTTAGCGAACTTCTTGCAGAAAGATGAGTTTCTGGATCCAAAGATAAGGTCATCAACATAGATCTGAACCAGGAGTATATCCTCAGCATCTTTGATAATGAAGAGAGTTTTGTCGATCTTCCCTTTCATAAAGTCATTCTTAAATAAGAACTGAGACAAGGTCTCATACCAAGATTGTGGTGTTTGCTTCAATATATATAGTGCTTTCTGCAACTTGTAGATCTTAGTGCTTTGCTCAAAACCAGGAGGTTGTTCACCGTATACCTCCTCTTTGAGTTCTCCATTAAGGAAGACACTCTTCACATCCATTTGATAAACTGTGAAGTTGTGATACGCTGCATAGGCTATGAATAACCTATTAGCTTCCAGTCTGGCAACTGATTCAATGGTCTCGTCAAAATTAATGCCTTCACATTGCACGTATCCTTTAGCAACTAGTTTGGCCTTGTTCCTGACTATGTTGCCAGCTTCATCCCGCTTGTTCTTGAAGAGCCTCTCGGTGCCTATCACTGATTGGTGAGTAGGTCTATCTACCAAGTACCACACATTATTGCGGGTGAACTCCAAAGGCTATTCTTGCATCGCATTGATCCAGTCTGTCGACTTTAGAGCTTCTCCAATCTTTGTTGGCTTTGATTGAGAGAGATAGCATGTAAGTAAAGCACTTCCATGTCTAGTTCTTACTGGATCATGCTTAGCCACTTCAATTTGTGAAGTTCACGACTGTACGAACGGTTTTGGATAGAACGTTCCTACAACTGACACGTCTATTGCATTTTTTCTTGGAAAGAAAGAACACCAAGAAATAATTCAAGTTGAGAAAGCTATGATTCTTATTTTCAAAGGATGACACACGGTTGGCTAAGTTTTCACTTGAGCAGAGTATCGTTGTTTTCTTAAATCTTTCTATATACTTTCACTCTGAGCGCTTCGTCTACTTATAGACAAGGTAGAAGCATTTCAAATTTGTAGTTGTTTAGAGACGGATTGAGCATTACCCAATCAGAGGCATCTTCTTTCTGACGGGATCAGAGTGTTTTTCTTGAAGTTCTGCACCTGCTTTGTGTTGGGATTGTAGACTAAAAACATTTATGATTAAGTGTGTTCATTTGATACATTGGTCTTCATAAATGTGTTATATCAACATGCTCACTATCTGATGTAACAAACATACGATACAAACTATAATATACTATTATCTCACCTATAGGGATGATCATATGATGTGTAGGAGATCACAGAGGATCATATAAATCATTTGACCTAGCGATATATAAACAATATCACGACTGAGACAGTTCCTTGATAGGTTGTTGGTTTAGGTTGCAACACATCAATTCATAAGTGAGCTTATCCTAGCTACTTGATGTGTCAGTACCTCTTTATGTACTGATGGGATCAACAATGAGATGTGTCATTCTTATTGACATATGAGTGAGCTAGATCTCTAGATACTTGTTATGATCTTAAACCTAATGGAAGGCTAAGGGGCATACACAAGTTGACCATACTTTGACTTGCTATGTTGCGGAGTCTTACATGTAGTCTTATACCTGCATCTTGGGTGTGGCGGTTTGTGTGTGGCCTGCTTAGCTGGACATATAGGTAAACATATCCATTTTAGGATGGGTACATTCCCTGAGAAGCTCACAAGGTTCATTATGCTAAACCCTGCAGGTTGAATTATTAATTCAGGCATAAGTGAAAAGGAGTGAGTGGTACTACTCGGGAAATAAGATATTAATTAATTGTGACTGATTGTCATAAGACAAATTAATTAATGAATGTCCAGAACGTTAAATATGTAGATCATTCAAGTTTAATGCAACCCGTTTATTGGTCCCAAAATTAGAGTTAAAGTATATGCATCGGAAGTATTAAAAGGTCTTGCACTTGTCTGAAAACTGACTTGAACTCAGTTTAAAATTTTGATAAAATCAATTTTAAGCTCAAAGTAATTTTAAGTTTTCAATTCAAGTATACGCTTCAATACTTAGCCAAGTATTGAAGGTTTCAAATAAGCAATAAACTTAAAGTGCATAAACTTAAATAAGTAGTAAAGAACACATGATATTATAGTGGTTCGGAATCAAAGTCCTACGTCCACTCTTCATAAATTAATTCGGCAATCCACTAAATCACGGAATACAAGTTCTCACGATCTATGGTTAGCTAGTTGGAAACCTCTGCCATTTGGTTTGCTAACGTCACTAGCCCAGAACTCTGATCTACTCCTTCTTCAACTTGAAGTGAGAACGCACCACGCAACCTTCAATCTGGATACTTGGATGTTTTCTGTTCTTCCCAGAACTTCGGTTGGTTGGCTACGCCCATGAGAATCAATTATCCCGAGTGGAAAACTAATTGCTATGATTATTATTTGAAAAGTAATAATCACCAAGTATAATAGCTTAAGCTTGAGAGCTATAGCCTCGTGCACTACGACAGATGCACGGAATAATAGCTTAAGCAAAGATGTTAAGCCTCGTGTTCAGATAACACGGAGTAAACAGACAGCTTTAGAGAGCTTTTGACTTTTCAGTTTGACAGAGCTTTGGTTAAGTTTTGCGCAAGGTTCTTGTTGTTGATTATGTCGAAGAGTCGAGCTATTTATAGGTTGGGTTGGACGACAATTTGAATTCTACTCATTAGACTCTGAAATCCATCCGTTAGAGACAAAGATTGTACGTCCAATCATAGCTATTCTTCTGTTCTGCTCTGTCGTGTGCTTTTCACTTTTGGCAGTGTACTTTCTACCTGCTCTTGCTGACTAAGTTTCAGTCCGAGGAATATAAGTTTAAGTTTCCTTGTACTGACTTTTTGATTGATACTTTAATGAACCTTGAGTCTGACTTTGGATTCCTTGTGTCTCCTTGTTTTTCACGTGTTCTTGAATTCTGAAAATTGACATTCTTCAAAGTCAGTTTCAAGTTTCCTCTTCTCTTCGGGAAAACTCAGTTTCAAGAAACTGAGTTTCTGGACATTCTAAGTTTCAAGCACATAAACTTAGTCTTCATCATTTCAAGTTTCATGGCATCTTCACTTTAAGTTCCGAAACTCTATTCTTGACTTCTCGAACTTTAATTTCTAAAAATTTCCCCTTTATAGACTGAGTCCCTGTATGTTCAATTTTCAGCTTCAGTTTATAGTCTATTACAACTCAAAAAATTCTATACAAGGATTACATTTAGAGACACTCTAGAAACTTAAAGTTAAAGTCAGTTTTGTCACACCTAAACATCAAATAAGGGATAAACTGAAACTCAATTTCTAACACCGTTCCAAATAACGTGGTAATAAAGGGGTGAGTCAACATTGATTTATTAATGTTTTATTGATTAATCAATGTTTTATTAATTAATTATGTTCTGGTTGGACATGGAGAATTAATTAATAAGGAGAGCTCACTTTATTATTTGCATTTGGTCCTTGGTCTGGCCCACAAACTGCTTGAGTCCATTAGGGTTAGGGTTTCAAACCCTAGCACTATATAAAGCCCTTCTTTTTGCAGATCAAATATATTATTATTCAATAAAGTATTACACAACACAATATTCAATACATATTATTGAATTAGAGAGGGAGATCGACAGCGTGGCTACACCAATTCAAGGAAGACTGATCGACTTCTTTGAGAATTTGGTAGAACTCAGTAGCGTATTCTTACCAGATTTACGAGGAGCAAGGGAACAGATCAGAAGATCTGATATGTTGGAACACAACAGCGTTGATTGGATCCCACATCCAAATCTACTCCATTATCGCCATCTCCGATCCAGATCTAAAGATTAGAAGCCGGAGTTCAGGTACTCCGTAAATCCATCATCTGCAATTAATTTTGTAGGAGCATGCTTAAGTTCGCCTGGTTTATTTAATATAAATTTATTTTTGATACTCTAAGAACGATCCTTACAAAGTAAATTAAAGTGACAACTCATGTTGTTTATTATAGACTCGAATCCTACAATTGGTATCAGAGCCAGGTTACAATTCTTAGGCTCAGTCTTAAATAAATTTGTATGTTCGTGGATGATTTAAATTGTCGTGTATGTTTTTGTTCTCGTGGCCTTCTCGTTCTTGGATTTATTTTCCACCACGAGAAAATTAGTTCTTAGATTTGGGAAAAATCATGCAATAGATTTTAGATCTATTTTTTTTGTATTTTATTCAAATCTGTAAAATCAGAGAAACAAAGAACGAAGAACGGAGAGCACATTCAACAGATCTAAAAACATCAATGCCAGCACTAACTTTCCGACCACCGGCGGCGACGAAAGAGGAGGTGGAGGGTGGCGGCAGCGCGGTGGAACCCTAGTTCCATCGTATGTGTTGGTCGCGCCCAGTTTCCCTGTTGCTATGCGCATTCTCCGGCGAGCTCCCAGTTTCCGGTGAGGTGCAGGACAGGAGAAGGCAGGGCCGTGCGCGGTAAGTGCGCGACAATCGGGAAAGGCATGGCCGCGCGCAGGTGGCACGCGGTGAGGACGCGAGCGACACTGAGCAAGAGCGTCGGCAACACGCACAACTAGGTTTCTATGCACAGTTTCTTGTCGCACCTATTTCCTCTCATGTCTGCTCATCTCCGGCGAGTCACAGGCACATGATCAGGTTGTTATCTGCATCGATGATGGCAAGCGACGGTGGTGAGTGGCTGTTGAGTGAATGGTAAGGCTGCGCGTAGCAGTTGAGTGGTAGCGTAATTTTTCTGTAGTTGTTGCTTCTTGTTCGCGTTCTTAGGCCACTCACCAGTGTTGTTGCTGCTATGATGATCGACGATGTGAGAGATGATGACGGTTGGCTGCAGACGGCGGCTGCGCGACCGCAGGTGGTGGTCGGGCTGAAGCTGGCGGCTGGTTCTAGCAAAAGTGACGACTGCTACAAACTAGGGTTTCTAAACCCTAGGGTTTGCTCACCCGGGCCGGAGCTCAGGCTCGTAGGGCCGGAGGCAGCCCACAGCCTTGGGTAATTAGGGTTCTGTTGTTTTGGGCCTGAAACCCTAATTTTAAGCCCAAATATTATTTTTCTAGTCCGATTAAGATTTCAAGTCCAATGGAGGCCCAGTTTAAAGATTTGTATCAGAATAAAGCCTTGTAATAGACATGTTTATTTTTGTAATCGCATAAGAGGGGCCGCAAGATTCTTTTATTTATTTATTTAATTGTTTTCTCGTATTGATGTGATTTATTATGTGTGCACTAGTAAATAATAGGGAAGAATGCTTACTCTTTATCTATTTACTGTTAAAGCATGTTGTAATTTTATTTATTAAACATGATTTATTTTATGTTTGAAATTGTGTCTATAAATTCCGGGATCATATTAATTTGTGATGGAATTTTAGATGTGACAAAATTTATGAGACATAAAATAATGTGTGCGCATGTAACCTTTATAAATTAAAATACTAAGCTGGATTTTGGTTCTTTTCAAACTAAAATCATTAGATCTCTACAAATACGACCTCTCATTAGAAGTGAGGTATTTTGAAGCGTAAACGTCTACTCGGGTAGCTTGCGTTAGAAATATTTTACCAATTCTAATGCGATGAGGTTTCTAATTAAAACATTTAGTTTAAGATGAGAAGTGGGAGCCTCTGAGAAAACGTCTACTTCAGTAGCTTGCATTGAGACAACTTTCACTGGTCTCTAAGATTTTTCTAAATGAGATAACGAAGGATGTAAATGGCATGCAGTATGGGTCGAGTACATATGCTAAATTGCCTTTTAATATCCGGACTTAGGATTGTTGTTATTTTAGCTTAGATGTTTCTTGAGCACAACTCATGCATGAGATCACTGCTCAAGATAGGTGAACATGGTCTAAGTTATCTCCAATATTAATTTCTTTTGTTGTCGGATACCGGCATGGTCTAAAACTAAAGGGCCTATTTTGGTTTTGTTGAGCGTTTGCCATAAACGTCTACTTCAGTATCTTGCGGTAAATTAGCTTGGGCAATTGGAGGAAACAAAGTGTATCATTTTATCTAAAGGCTCTATGCATATTTGTTTCAATCGTTTGTAGTATGTGCTTTCTGCTTATTGTTATCAGATATGTCTATGATTGCATTGCTCGTTAATTCAATTGTACACTACTCTTTGACCGGTCCAAATTTTCCTAGATGGGAAAAGTGACATTGTCAAACTTTTGGATTTCTTTGGACATTTGTTTGTTCTGCAAACTCTGTGTCCGAGTTTGCCGACCAATACATCTTCCAACGAGGAGCGTGCACAGTATCACACGTGGATGTGGTCAAGTGGCATGACCAAACAATACATCTTGGGTGGTATGTCAGATGCATTGTGTCCCATTATTGTGATGTGTGGTATGTGAGTGATATTATGCGACGTCTTGATGTAGCATATGGTGGGTTCGACGGACATGCTAGATCCAGTCTATCAAGCGCATTGTAAGACATAAAATGGGTCAGGGCTGTTCAGTGCGCGAACATGTGGAATCACTCATTCAGTTCATCGATGAGTGCACATTAATGGGTGATCAAATTGACAATGATGTCGAAATTGACTTGATACTCAACACGCTACTGAAATCATTTGATGATTTCATAATTTCTGTTGAGAAAAACAAGAGTGAGTATATTGTTCACAGTTTGCTCAAGGATCTTGTGTCAGCAGAAGCTTCTTCAGTCTTTTCTTTGAGTCGCTTTGATTTGCTTCCGAGTCAGAAGAGTGATGTCAAAGGAAAGAGGGATGAAGGAAGCAATGGGAGCAATCTTGCATTATCAAGTCTTTCCAAATTTCTTGCTAAAAGTTTTTCTAAATCACGTCGTAATGACATGAAGCAGAAGAATGGTAAAGGAGAGAGGAACAAAGGAAAGAAAGATAGCAAGAAAGACAAATGTTTCAAGTGCAGCAAGAAGGGCCACTGGAAAGTAAATTTTCCAAGTTTCTAAACTAAGGGACAAGGTACGTCATCTTTTGCATTGTTTGTTGAAACATGTTTACTATCAGTTTTCTACTCCTTAGTGGGTAGTGGTTACTGAGGTTACTAATAATATTTGCTACACTTTGCAGGGGTTCAAGCTGATGATAAGACTTGAAGATGGCAGGATTACCATCTCTATGATTGATGCTGGAAGTTGCTACTTAAGCTGATGGAGATTTTACTTTATGTTTATGATAAACAATGTTTTAGTTTTGAAGAGATGTTTTGTTTAAAACTAATTTCCATTTATATTTCTATGGATTATCAATTATTTTTGATAGAATTATTCTATCATGATAAATAACAATATTTTCCATTATGATTAAATGGATGTTTTTCATTAGTACTTGTTTATATAAACCAATAGTGACCTATGGCATATTAAAGGATCTTACTAGAGATACGGTTACATCGATACAAGTAGTATTAAGTAATTTATGGAATTATGGATTTTTATCCAAGTATTCCGAAGAATGGTACTTATAAATACTACTTAAAGGTAAAAGATGGTAACTAAACCTTTTAATAAGTAGTTGAATCTCTAGGAGATATTTCGTGTTTGCTCTATAAAATCTTACTTCTGCAATTGCCTTAAATAGGCATTGATATTGTTATCACTTAAGATATGGATATGTTTATCTAATTCACTACAAGTCTTAGTCTCTTGCTTTAATCAATAGCATTTAAGACTAAGGTAGAGAAAAGGATAAACAAGACTGTAAAAACATTATGATTCCATCATGATGGTGTGTATCTCAAGTGATGTGTTTTGCAGTATCTGGTAGAGCAAGGGATTGTATCCCAATTGACTACACCAGTTATCCCTCAAAGGGATGGTGTAGACAAAAATGAAAGAAATAAGATTCTTTAAAGTTGACAAGCTAAGCCAGCATTGCCATTTTTCGTTTTAAGAAAATGCGCCAAAAGGCAGTGTTGTATCTGCTTAATCCAGTGTCTTCTAAATCAGTTCTAAATACCCTAGTGGATCTTGACCTTGTCAAAAGGCAATGATAGGTAGTTAAGCTTTTAAGCTGTTGATGGAAGCTGATTGGTTAGAAGAAACGTTTAAGCTAATACTGCTTTATGACCTGTCCCAACTAAACGAAAAAAGTGGTTTCTTTAATATTTTAAACACAAGCATGTTGTTGTAGGATGAAACCACGAATCCAAATATAAGATTGTTTTCCAATTATTTTGAGAAGACAATTCAAATCTATCAAGAAATACTCAGTGGCATATTAAGCATACCTTGGTAGGTATGGTACCAATTGCAAGGTCGGCCGTGAAAGGTGGTAAACCGCAAGTTAAAATCACCAATAACTGACACTATAGAAGGAGCATCGTTGTATTGGAAGGTTGCTTTAACAGGCTTAACAATACTGGTTCGTGGGAAATAGTCCTCAGAATTATTCTTAGTTGACGAACAACATTGTGATGTCCCCTGAAAACACAACAAAACTGTTAAGACAAATGATGCAGTTTAATAACTCCAAGTCATGGATTCATAAATGAATCAGTATCAGTTATGGATGTATATTAGGATTAGTGTTACCAAGTAGCTTTCCAGCTATAGGTAACTGATTGATGTACAAGAAAAGAAATGTTCGAATGGTAACCTAGTATACTTCTAAAGCATAGGTTTGTGAGCAAGGTATGTTTTGTGACAAGTCCTTCTCACTGATTGCAACTTTTAAAACCATTCGAATTCTTATATACATAGCAGCACATAAAAGTTACATTTAATCCAAGCTGGTACAAGGATTTTAGCCAGTTTCTTCTATCACATTACGAGACCAAACGGAGGATTTCGAGTTTGTCTTGATCGACTCTATTACAATTTAATTTGTATCTCATACAAGACTTTAAATGTTTTGCAAAAACTAGTGCTAATCTAGGGACACTTTAAACTGATGGTTTCTATACATTTTTTAACATATTAAAATATATCAATAGGTAGGAATATTCTGACAATAAATTTAAAGCATTATATCAAATGTAAATTATATTTCAAGTTAAATTTCAAATTATTGAAATTTGTACTTGTGTTTGAAATTTAGAGAAGCTAATGGGATGTGTTGGGAAATCTGTCTAAGGTTTCCTCCCTCAGTAGCTTATTTGTATAGATTGTAGTTTTGGTGGATCAAATCCCAAGTCCTACCAGCGTCAGTTGTCTCTAGATAGCTCTAGATCTGGTCTTAAATGTAAAGTCATGTTTAGGTCTTTGAGTTGTAAGTCGCAGCTGATCAAGACTCGTGCTGACACTGTTCACCAGCATGAGAAGCGCTTATGACTGGCTACTATTCACCAGTTGGGAAGGGTTTCATCAGCAAGCGGCTGACAAAGACTCGTGCTGACACTGATCACCAGCATGAGAAGCGCTTATGACTGGGTACTATTCACCAGTTGGGAAGGGTTTCATCAGCAGGCGGCTGACAAATCTTACCAGCAGAATACGTGTTCTTGCTTACACTATTCACCAGCGGTGATTTCACCAGTCATGGGAGATTCCAAGAAGAATTAACATCCAGACATTTGGTAGACTTAGATTATGCCAGGGCAAGTCACCAGCAGAGACTGCCAGCACAAGATCACCAGAATGATCTACCAGTCAGATGTTACCAGCAGAATTCCAGATTCTCTCTCCCAGCGCCGTAGAGACAAAAAGAAGATTCGCTGAGGAATCGACTGACAAAGTATGACTACCTTAAAGTCTATCAGTCAGAAGACGCCAGTCTTATTCCTCGGACTGACAAATAAAGCCGTTCTGACACAAAGAGATCTGTGTCAGATAAAGCGATCAAAGGTGTGGATCCTTTCCGGAAAAACATACCTACCGCCGTCAGAAGGACATCCCAGGTCTGACACCTTTCCGGATGAGTCCAAACGGCTAGAAGTTTGAATCGGATCCCGCGTCTATAAATACGTCGGAACCGTCAACATTCAAACTCTCCCCCACCCGAAAGACTGAAATTCTTACGCACGAACTAGCAAAAACGCTTACAGAACTTTCGAGGCTTTCTATAAGCTTTCCGTGTGTTGATTTATCAAACACGAGACTTCAAGCTTTACGCTTGTAAGTTAAAGATCTCATTAGGTGTTCTTTATCTTCCGAGAGAGTCCACAGCAGCTCCTGTGCATTCCAGCACTTGAGTTATTACGGGCGTACCTTGCCGTAGTGAGAGTTACGTTCTTGGGAGAACTAAAACACCCAGTTAGCTGAGGAGGTTGAAGTGACGTGCTCGCACTCCGCCAGCTGAGAAGAGTTGAAGAGGGAACCAGGACCGGGAGCGGTTGATCTAGTTAACTGGTGGACAAGGCATTCACCAGCTAGAGATAGATTGTAGGACACCTGTAACCGATTACTCTTAGTGGAATTTCCAGTGCTTCGACTGGAGAGTGGACGTAGATCAATTGATCGAACCACTATAAAAATCCTTTTGTTATTTATCAGCTTTCTGCTCTTCAGTCATATTTTAAACCCAGCACTCAAGTGTTGGAGTATATTCTGAAACTGATAGATAACTGTGCAAACAAGGCTAAATATTCTAAGTTTTGATACACCAGCTGACAGGTCCCAGTCAGCTGTGTAACCAGCGTGCAAGAAAACGTTTACCTTATCATTATTTCCGCTGCTAACGTTCATACTCTGAAAATCGGGACCAACAAGTGGTATCAGAGCGGTCGGTCTTTCTAGACTGATCGTATATCTGAGTCGATTAGGACCGAGATCCACGTTTCCTTGCACTCTACTCTTTCTGTCTGTTGATTAGCTCAGATACACAAGATGAATATTCCTAAGCTACCCAACTACAATCCTGACAAGCACGCAATGTGGAGAAAGAGGTCACTCATTCAAATGAAAAGTTTCCATCCGGAAATGATAGACGTGCTGGAGAAAGGGCCGATCAAGATCACCAAGACACAACACCAGCTAGGAGATCGCCCAGCTGCTGAGATCCCAAAGCCCCCAGAAGAATGGAACTCTGAGGACAGGAAGCGGAATCAGCTGGACTCCGTTGCTCACGAAATGATCCTGTCATCTCTTCCAGATCCGCTGATGGAGGAAGTCCTCCAATTTGACAACGCCAAGGAAGTCTGGGATTACCTTGACAGTCTCTGTCAGGAGACAGATCAGATGAAGCGCAACAAATTACAGGTTGCAGTGGACAAGTACGAGTCCTTCCAGATGCTGACTGGAGAAACCATCAAGGAGATGGAGGCTAGATTCAATGCCATCGTTAGCGAGCTGAAGTCATTGGACAGGAAATACTCAAATGCAGATCTTAATGCAAAGATCCTGTCCAAGATGCCCAAGGAGGACTGGTTTGTGAAGACTACAGCTCTTAAGGAGAAGGATCTGTCCAAAATGACTCCCAAGGAGTTATTTCTCAACTGCAGGCACATGAGTGGGACATCCAGATGGTGAACAAGAATGAAGCCATCCGGAATGTTGGATCTCCCAGCATCAAAACTCAAGACGAAGCCTACTTCGTCAAGAGGGACTTCAAATGGAAGCCCAAGAAGCCTTTTCATACTGACAGATCTGCTGGGCAGCACAACCAGCAGAAAGAGATCCCATCCACATCGGGATCTAACTCCAAAGGCAGCGAGAGCTCTATCGCAGATCTTGAGCAACAAATGAAGAGACTGGCTGTTCTTCTGGAGAAAGCCAAGTCGAAACAGGGAGTATCTCTTAGCTCAACTGATGGAAAATTCGTCAAGAGAGCTCCCCGCGTTTGTTATCAATGCCAATCCCCTGATCATCTTAAATTTGAATGTCCACAGGTGGATAAAGATGAGCGGGAAAGGCTGAAGAAGCTCTTTGAAGAGCGTGCATCAAAGGCCGTTGCAAAGGCCATGCTGACCAGGACAGAGGTTCCTGATATACCTGACCATGACGACGGAGAATACGCGTCAGATGAAGAGTCAGAAGAGGAAGCTCTACTGGCACTTATGGCGGCTTTCGGAGAAGAATCAAATGAAGAATGTGCTGACAGTGAGGAAGAACAAGCACTTGCCGCTGATGATCAGGTACAATCAGTTCCCTCAATGCATATCATGTCTGCACGCATTCTAGACGATTCTGAGTCGCATTGCTCCGACTCAGAGGTTGTCACCATAGATATTCTTCAGCAAGAATTTTTAAAATTTTACGAAATAAAGAATATCTTGGCTGGCGAAAACACCTCGCTAAAAGATCAGATTTCTATTTTGACCAATGAGATTGAAAAATCTAGGTCACTCGGTGTAGAGTTAGCCACTCTGAAAGAGACTCACTCAGAATTGCTTAAGAGTTTTGAAATTTTAAAAACTGAGAGAGATACTTTTCAAAAGGTCGTCCTTGAGCAAGACAGTAAAATAGCTCATTTGAATAAAGGCTCCAAGAATTTGGAAGAGGCTCTACTTCATTGGAGAAAGCCTACCGATAAATCCGGGTTGGGATTTGAAAAAGATTTGAACACAAACCAACCCGAACAACTCACTGCTGGTAAGGGTAAGGGCAAAGTGGTAAATGCATCAGCACCAGCTGGTAATACCAATCAGTCCCGTATGGCTGATCAGCATAGGAATCATAAGACCAGATTCATAGGTGAGTCATCACGACAAAAACCTCAACTGGCAAAATCCTCTGCTGACAGGACACCAGCACACCCTAGGACGCAGACTAAGCCGAAAAATTCAAAGACAATGAAGTCCGCGTCAGCTACCAGTGGAATCCGACAGCCAGCACCAACTGTCAAGAGAATCCACACGCAACCTCGTCGGTATGCCAATCACCAGCATACTTACAGGGGATCCCAATCTCAGAGAAACTCTGAGAGAAGGATAATGCCTGATAGGAGGAATACCTATCCGAGGCCTGAGCCCAATCACAAGTTTTCTCAAAGGGCTGTGAAGGCTAGCCATGGTGGTCCACACTCTCAGAGACCACGAAGGCAACACAATCAACCGGAAAAATATTTCCGAAACTCTCAGCGGAAGAATACTTCCAAAGGAGTTACACACACAGCCACACCTTCCCAAACCAAACTCACGCATTACTTCAAAAGGAAGGGAAAGGCTACTACTGATATCAGCAAGGGTAAAACCGAGCTGAATATCACTAAAGTCTGGATTCCGAAAGGAATAATTCAGCGATCTAACCCTGCAGGACCCGCAGATGATCGGGGACCTAAATAAATTCTATCTCTTTCTTGCAGGTACAGGATCATGCAACACAGCTTCAGAGATCGAGCGAGTGGATCCTAGATAGTGGATGCTCGGCTCACATGACTGGTGAAGAGGTTTTGTTTACAGATCTCACCAAGGTCAAAGGACCTCCAGTTATATTTGGTGATAACTCAAGGGGCAGAGTTATTGGCAAGGGCTGCATCGAGAAGAACGATGTCAGAATCATAAATGTATCCCTTGTTACCAATCTCAAGCACAACCTCCTGAGTATCAGTCAGCTGAGCGAAAGTGGATACACAATTTCCTTTGAGGAATCAGAGTGCCAGATCAAGGACAAGAAGACTGGCGAGATCAAGCTGAGAGGTATTCGGAAAGGAGGGCTATATATCGTCGACTGGCAAAGTGGGAGGACAGATTCATGTTTCATGGCCACCAGTTCTATGGAAACAAACTGGCTGTGGCACAAAAGGTTGAGTCACCTGAATTTCAGAACTATCAACTACCTGGCCAAGCATGATCTTGTGGATGGACTTCCCAAGGGAGCGTTCAAGAAGGAAGGAATTTGCAAAGCATGCCAGCAGGGCAAACAAACAAAGAAGTCCTTCAAGAACCAGGCGCCAGTCTGCCCCAGTACCAGCTGGGTACTCGAGTTGCTACATATGGATCTCTTTGGACCAATAGCACCTCAAACCATTGGAGGAAGACGTTATTCGCTGGTGGTAGTCGATGACTACTCGCGCTACACCTGGGTAAAGCTTCTCAGAACCAAGGATGAAGTGAAGATCATTCTTCCAGATTTGATCATCAAAGCACAGAAACAGAGAGAAACTATGGTAAAGCGAATACGGTCAGACAATAGGACAGAATTCTGCAACAGTCTGCTGATGGATTTCTGCGCGGAAGCCGGCATCAAGCATGAAAGATCTACACCAAGGCAACCGCAGCAAAATGGACTGGCAGAACGTAGGAACAGGACGCTGAAAGAAGCGGTCCGGTCCATGCTGACAGAATCCGAATTAGGATAGAGTTTCTGGGGAGAAGCGTTGGTGACGGCCTGCTACACTCAGAATAGAAGCGGGATCAACGACAGACTCCAGAAAACTCCCTACGAAGTTTATTTTGGTCGTAAGCCTTCTATAGCTCATCTCCGTGCTTTCGGTTCACCATGTTATATCCATAATAATGGTAAGTCAAAGTTAAATACTTTTTCGCCTAAGGCTGATGAGGGTGTCTTCATCGGATATGGACATCCCTCTCACAAGGGATATAGAGTATTCAACAAGACCACCAAACTTGTGGAAATAACATGCAATGTTGTTTTTGATGAAGCTACTTTAGTGCGCAGGACATTACGACAACTGGCTGAAGATGTTCCTGAGGTCAATGATGTCATTGATCAGCTGGGCAGGAATCCTTCTAATGCTCAACCAACTGGTTTGACTAGACCTATGACTGGATCATCTTCACAACCAGTTTCCTCGGTTGCCCATCAGCAATCTGGGAGGGTCGGTGATGCAATTGACCTTGCTGAGACCTTACACTCAATCTCCCTGAGTGGAACTAGCAATAATCCAAGGGGAATTCCGACTGGGATCCTTGAGTCAGAAGACAGCGATGAACCAGCTGGAATGGATGCACCAGCTGACGCTGACAACATCACAGAAGGCTCAGGAAATCAGTCAGATAGTGGAGCTGATGAAGAGACTATTCCGACTGGTGAAGGTCAACCACCAGTTACAATTACAGCTCCGACTGGTGAAGATCTGGAAGCACCAGTCATCAGGACAGAAGAACCAATCTCTCATCTTCCCAAATGGCTGAGAGATCACCCATCCGATGCTATTCTCGGTGATCCAGAAGGTTCTGTCCAGACTCGACACGGCAGTGCGCTTCTGACTTGTTTTATTTCTCAAATGGAACCTACTTCCATAGGAGTTGCGCTAGAATCTGCCGATTGGATCAATGCCATGCAAGAAGAGCTTGCGGAATTCACTCGCAACAATGTTTGGGACTTGGTAGAGAGACCATCACATCAGTCAGTGATTGGCACCAAGTGGGTTTTCAAGAACAAGCGAGATGAGGATGGCATTGTAATCAGAAACAAAGCTCGCTTAGTCGCCAAAGGTTACAAGCAGTGTGAAGGCATCGACTTCGACGAGACCTTCGCACCAGTTGCAAGAATGGAGGCGATACGGCTGTTCCTTGCGTATGCAGCGTATCATGGATTCACGGTATTCCAGATGGACGTGAAGAGCGCCTTCTTGAATGGCGAGTTAAAGGAGGAGGTATATGTCGAACAACCTCCAGGCTTTGAAGTAGGCACCAAAGTGTACAAGCTGAGAAAGGCCCTGTATGGATTGAAACAGGCGCCCAGGGCTTGGTACGAAACGCTGTCACAGTTCCTAATCCGTAATGGATTTCGGAAAGGGAAGATCAATAGGACTCTCTTCCTCATCAAGGATGCTAATGATATACTAATGGTGCAGATATATGTCGATGACATTATATTCGGGTCAAAGAATATGTCTCTCTGCGAGAAGTTTTCTCAATTGATGCAGAACTCATTTCAGATGAGTATGATGGGCAAATTAACATACTTCCTAGGACTCCAGGTCCAGCAGTCAGCTGATGGGATTTTCATTAATCAGCGAAAGTATGCCAAGGACTTAATTCAGAAATATTGCCCAGAGAAAACTAAGACCCTCAGAATACCGATGAGCCCCAGTTGTCAGATCTCTCTTGATGAACAAGGGGAATCGGTTGATCCTACCAGCTACAGAGGTATTATTGGATCACTTCTCTATCTCACAGCCAGCAGACCCGACATTTCATTCTCAGTCGGAGTGTGTGCCAGATTTCAAGCCAATCCAAAAAGGTCACACATGGAAGCTGCTAAGAGAATAGTGAAATACCTCAAGGGGACTGAATCTCTTGGTATATGGTACCCCAGGCATGATGAGCTTACACTCATTGGGTATTCCGATTCAGATTTTGCTGGATGCCGTATAGATAGAAAAAGTACCAGTGGTACGTGTCAGTTTCTAGGACACAAGCTAATCAGCTGGTTTAGCAAGAAGCAACACTCTGTTGCTACATCTACCACTGAGGCTGAATATGTTGCCGCTGCCAGTTGCTGTGCTCAAATTCTTTGGATCAAGCAACAACTGGAAGACTATGAAGTGGACACTGGTTGTGTATCCATCTATTGCGACAACAACAGCGCTATGTGCATAACGAAGAATCCGGTTCTTCACTCTAGGACCAAGCACATAGATATCCGACATCACTTCATACGTGATCATGTCGAGAAGAAGGATATCAGCGTAGAGTACATCAGAACCGAAGATCAACTAGCTGATATTTTCACCAAACCTTTGCCAGAAGCAAGATTCAAGGAGTTGTGCATCAAACTCGGTCTTTTGGAGATTGATGCGAGCCCTAGTGTTGAGGAAGAATGAGTCCCAACTCTCATTCCGTTCTTGATTTTCTGAAGAATGCTAATTACGACTAAGTCCAAGTTCTTAGTCTTGATGTTTTCTTTAAGTGGTGTCTCAAGACCACAAGTGGTACCTACTGGCAGAACTTATCCCATAAATGACTAAGGAAATGAGTCCCAGCTCTCATTTCGAATTTGCCAGCAGACAAATACCATCAGTCGAAGTAAAATTGGGTCCCAGCTCCCAACTCCAAGTGATGACTGATGACTTCTACTGAAATCCACTGACATATATCATAATATCACTCACGTTTTTAAAATGGTGAGGAAGTGACTTTCTTAAAGAGAAGATTATGCGGAATAAATTGAGTCCAAGCTCTCAATTTGTCAGCAGACAACTGGTGAAACTTCAACGACTGGTGAAAATTGAGTTCCAGCTCTCAATTTGTCTAAGTACACGGGAACCAGTTGTCGACTGGTAAGTAGGCCATACTGACAGAGGGAAGTATACGACTGGTATATACTACTGATGACCAGTTGAGTCCCAGCTCTCAACTGACGATCTCTTGAAGACCAAGGGTCGTGCCAGCTGTCGCAGGAATGGCGGGATTGTTCAAATTGGTCTTGCGTATGCATATCTTCGAATTTAATGCGGCAGTTAATGCCACATTTAATGCGCACAGTAACTGCGCAGCCAAACGCAGGCACGCGACCAATCAGCGTGTGCCATGTCAGCTACACGCAATATCTCTCGTCACCACGGCCACGCACGTCGCTACAGGGAATCGGGCCTGCTGATGACCGTTGATTCTTACTTTCTACGAGTTCATCTCGTCCATCTATTCCTGCATGGCTCAAGTATTTATATTCGACATTCTTCATCGGATAAATCTTTATGATTCTTCAATATTTCTGAACATTTATTTTGTTCATCTTCCCATAACATTTCCTGCATTCATGGCATCTTCTTCCAACCCTGCTACTGATAATCCTTCTTCATCGTCCTCTGAGTCCTTAGACTTACCATTAGCCGAATCTCACATGCCTACCTTCACAGGCATTGTGAAACAAGAAGACATCGATTACTCCTATCCCTTCAATAAACTTGTCCAGTTAAACAAAAAGGCCACCCAACATCTCCTTTCCAACTCACAAATCCGGGCTGCCCAAGTCCAGAAGGAGAAAATTCTAAATGATAAGTTAGCCGAGAAACACTATGGCCAAGAGCTGATGGAGATGATCGACAGAGAGCAGCTCCGACCATATCTGACAGCGGCTCCCAGAGTTTTCCACCCGCACATGGTTGCCGAGTTCTATGCTCGCGCAGTCATCGCTGATGACAAGAAATCCTTCACCACGTCGGTGTTCGGGAAACTGATCACCGTGGACGCAGAGTACCTAGCCAACCTTTTTGGGCTGAGGAGTACTGGTGAGGAGGTGGCGATGTATCACAAGGATGATACGGTGGAGTTCAGGCGGAGGTGGGCTGAATGGAAGAAGGAGGGGGTGACTATCTTCAAGACTGGCATGAAGAAGTCGGAGATGCGCGAATATTGGCAGATGGTCTGTGATATTGTCGTGCGCATGCTCCAGTGCGAGGTCGGCTCCTATGCCGAACTGAGCTTGAAGAAGTTCTCCGTCATGTGCGCGCTGGTGGATGGCGTACATGGAAACTAGGCCGAATTCATATTCGGGCGCCTACTGGAGAACGTGGAGAGAAACAGTTCAGTGAAGGCGGAAGGGAAGTTCCTTCACGCCGTGTCGTTTGGGCTGCGGGTCAGCCACATCCTCGAAGTGGAGATGGGGGATGTGATCGACCGAGGGGAGCAGCTGGTTGGATCCGACTTCATCCCGGTCACAAGAGTCAAGCTTGCTGACCCGGATTACAAAAAGCCCCGACGACTGAAGGGCAAGAAGGCCGTCGATCCAGCTGAATCTGTGTCTGAGGAGGAGCCAGAACAGATATGGGAGGCAGCGCCAGCAGTTGCTCTCCCGCTGACAGCTAAGGCCAAGACCGAACTGAAGAGGAAATTTGAGGTTGAATCTTTATTCACCTCAATGGAGCAGGCAGTGGCTGAGGAAACCAGTCAATTTCCATCTGCTGAGCCATCAGCACAGATACCAGTCACCAGGTCTTCTCCAAAGAAGAAAGCCAAGGCTCACCAGCCCCAGCTGCCCCAGCCAGCTACTATCTATGCTCCAGCATCAAAGACGATATCTATACCAGTCAAGAAGTCCATCCTTGGACTGACTGAGGAGGAGACGATAGATAAAATGACCAGGAAAAGGAAAAGGGTCAAAACGAGAGCTCAAAAGCTGGTTGAGCAAGCTAAGAGGGACCACAATGCTTCTATTGTGAGGAAGAAGCAAGCAAAGGCAAGGCTGCAAGCCTTAGCCGACCAGCGGAGAAGGGAGGCAGAACTGGCAGCCCGCGATGAAGCCTTTGCTAGGATAAAGGCTGAGCATGATTCTCGACATCAGGCGCAACTGGCGGAGCAAGTGCATCAGGTGGCCAAGGGCAAATGGGCAGTTGCCCAAACTTCAAGTGGCATGCCACCAGCACCAGCTCCAGGCCAGATCCTTTCTGACGAAACTTTCTCGCACCTGATGGTCATGGGAGCTGAGGAGGACGTACTATCCCTGGTAGATATGTACCGGCCGGAGGAGGATGTGACTGAACCGTCAGCTGACATTGGAAGAGCTGACGGGGGATCTTCTCAAGTCCCTCCACCCGTGCAAGGGGGTGGTGGAGGTAAGTCTGAAGACCCACTGGCCGTGCAAGGTGGTGCCAGTGGAGGAGTTGTTGAACGGGCGACCACCCCGGAAAAACTGGCGAGTTTCTCTGATCTAAGCTCTGACTTAGAGGTTGAGCCACCGGTGCCAGCTGTGGAGGAGGCAGCTGACATGGAGACTACTGGTGACGTCGCTGATGATCAACCTTCGCCAGTCATCATCATTCCCGATGACGAATCACCACCAGTAGTGCAGCACTCCAGGGTACAACGGATGGAGCCCAGGGATCTATTCCCTAATTTTGAAGCCGAGGCTTGTCTTCCTGCCAGTCGTCCACAAGTCTCAGAAGCATCTACATCTTCTGGACGACCAGCAGCATCTACACCAGCATCAGCACTACGTGTGAGACCAGAAAGGAGATCTTACATGTTAGGTATCCATTTTCACTCACTCATCGATGAGGATACCTATCGTGCTAGGGTGACAGGGATTCACAGGTGGGAGCACCGTGGGGATCTGGCGTTCCATAATTCACGAGTGTCTGAACCATCAGCATTCTTTATCATCCCCATCAGCGGTCTCCCTCACCAGTCGATCTATGCCTCCAGAATCTATGACTGGTGCCTGCCCTTACACCCGATGGAGTATTTCAATTTCTCCATCTATGAGTATGCTGAGAACATCACAGCCGAGGTGGAGAGGGCTGTTGATGAAGAGTTGGTCACCAGGTATGGGGACCTGAGTGATATTTTTGATGAAGAACTCTTTCTGGAGTTCCGGCGCTGGAGGATCTTTGACTGGTGCCAACGCCAGTTAAATGTGGAGAAGAACGCGGTCCTGTATGCCAGGCTTGGGCTTGGATACTGGCGATCAGAGGAGGCATGGGCCAACGAATTCATGGGCACTGAAGCTCACGGCCACCATCAGTTGTCGATTAGGCGAATCAAGCGCCGACTGAGGAAGATTGCTCATTACCGACAACTGACTGGGACTTCAGGCCTTCCTCGGTCCAAAATGGTCAAGTTACCATTTCTCCAGTTCCAAAGTACCAGCCGCGGGTACCAGCTGATCTATGCTTTCAGACGCATAAAGGTACTCGTCTCTCTCCCCCGGATCCCTCCCTATTTTGCTGTTCTCTTTGATATGGCTGCCAGCGCTCTGCTGGTAGACCACATTGTGGAGGAGGATCCCTCCAGAGGAAGGTGGCTGACCACTGCCGTCCCCACTGTTCCAATGATCATGGGCGATCTTGCCCCACCTCATATGGACTGGCAGCTGGCGGTTTTCACAGCCGAGGTGCTCGCGGAGGAGCCAGCATCAGCCGAGGTGCCCGCGGAGGAGCACACCCCAGTGGAGGTACCAGCTGATACTGCACCAGCAATGGCTACTACCGCACCTGATACGCCTTCCACATCCATGGAAGTATCTGCGGAGCCAATCTCTGAAGTTCATCCTCCTGCGCAACTTCTTGCTTACATCGATGCCAGGATGGATCAACGTTTCGCCTCTTTCCAAGACCATGTAGAGCAACGATTTGAATCCGTCACCGCCGGTGTTACCACCTTTTTGGCGCGGATCCAAGAGTGGGAAAGGGCACGAGCACTGGCTGAAGAGGAGAGAGCCAGAATTGCTGAGGAGGAGAGACGCCTTGCAGCTGAAGAGAGGAGAATTGCTGCTGAAGAGAGGCTGAAGAGAGAGCAAGACATGGCCGCTCTTACTGAGATCCTGAGGTCTATCACCAGTGCTCGGACTCAGTCACCAGGATCATCTTCCATGCCATAGACTAGTCAGTTATCATTCACTGTACATGTAATTGCTAAATCTTTAATGGAATGTTAACTGACAAGTTGATGACAATCTCTAATTGTCCAACAATTGTCTAAGTTTTTACTTACCAGCTGAATTTACACATTCAGTGTAATCAGCACCAGCACTCGTCTTGCATGTTTTAAATTCAGATTTGCTCTGATCTTAATTTCCATACTTTTAAACGAGCATTATCTCTCCTAGTTTGAGGGGGAAGATTTTTAGTTAGAGCTGATGTTGAGGAAGTAATTTCGTGGGTTTAGATCTGATAAGTTTCACTTGTAAAACCCTGAAATTATCTGTAACTTTCCTCATCAGCTGAGTGCTCGCTGGTTAGGCTTTGATCGCACCAAAAAGGGGGAAATTGTTGGGAAATCTGTCTAAGGTTTCCTCCCTCAGTAGCTTATTTGTATAGATTGTAGTTTTGATGGATCAAATCCCAAGTCCTACCAGCGTCAGTTGTCTCTAGATAGCTCTAGATCTGGTCTTAAATGTAAAGTTCTGTTTAGGTCTTTGAGTTGTAAGTCGCAGCTGATCAAGACTCGTGCTGACACTGTTCACCAGCATGAGAAGCGCTTATGACTGGCTACTATTCACCAGTTGGGAAGGGTTTCATCAGCAAGCGGCTGACAAAGACTCGTGCTGACACTGTTCACCAGCATGAGAAGCGCTTATGACTGGGTACTATTCACCAGTTGGGAAGGGTTTCATCAGCAGGCGGCTGACAAATCTTACCAGCAGAATACATGTTCTTGCTTACACTATTCACCAGCGGTGATTTCACCAGTCATGGGAGATTCCAAGAAGAATTAACATCCAGACATTTGGTAGACTTAGATTATGCCAGGGCAAGTCACCAGCAGAGACTGCCAGCACAAGATCACCAGAATGATCTACCAGTCAGATGTTACCAGCAGAATTCCAGATTCTCTCTCCCAGCGCCGTAGAGACAAAAAGAAGATTCGCTGAGGAATCGACTGACAAAGTATGACTACCTTAAAGTCTATCAGTCAGAAGACGCCAGTCTTATTCCTCGGACTGACAAATAAAGCCGTTCTGACACAAAGAGATCTGTGTCAGATAAAGCGATCAAAGGTGTGGATCCTTTCCGGAAAAACATACCTACCGCCGTCAGAAGGACATCCCAGGTCTGACACCTTTCCGGATGAGTCCAAACGGCTAGAAAGTTTGAATCGGATCCCGCGTCTATAAATACGTCGGAACCGTCAACATTCAAACTCTCCCCCACCCGAAAGACTGAAATTCTTACGCACGAACTAGCAAAAACGCTTACAGAACTTTCGAGGCTTTCTATAAGCTTTCCGTGTGTTGATTTATCAAACACGAGACTTCAAGCTTTACGCTTGTAAGTTAAAGATCTCATTAGGTGTTCTTTCTCTTCCGAGAGAGTCCACAGCAGCTCCTGTGCATTCCAGCACTTGAGTTATTACGGGCGTACCTTGCCGTAGTGAGAGTTACGTTCTTGGGAGAACTAAAACACCCAGTTAGCTGAGGAGGTTGAAGTGACGTGCTCGCACTCCGCCAGCTGAGAAGAGTTGAAGAGGGAACCAGGACCGGGAGCGGTTGATCTAGTTAACTGGTGGACAAGGCATTCACCAGCTAGAGATAGATCGTAGGACACCTGTAACCGATTACTCTTAGTGGAATTTCCAGTGCTTCGACTGGAGAGTGGACGTAGATCAATTGATCGAACCACTATAAAAATCCTTTTGTTATTTATCAGCTTTCTGCTCTTCAGTCATATTTTAAACCCAGCACTCAAGTGTTGGAGTATATTCTGAAACTGATAGATAACTGTGCAAACAAGGCTAAATATTCTAAGTTTTGATACACCAGCTGACATGTCCCAGTCAGCTGTGTAACCAGCGTGCAAGAAAACGTTTACCTTATCATTATTTCCGCTGCTAACGTTCATACTCTAAAAATCGGGACCAACAGGATGTGAGAATAATTGAACACCCAATTTAATAAAGAGGGGAAAAAAAACTGCGTGAGAAATGGGTGCAATTCATATGCATGATTTTTTGGATTTGAGCGGGCTGAATTGGTCGGAAATGGATATATTGCTACGGTGCGCACCTACTCTACTTTAATATACTAGACTAGATAGATGAGCCAAAATATAATACCATATTTAAGATGTCATGAGATTTGAGCTTACGCTAACTACCAATAACAAAAATTTAAGATATTGGTGAGTTATGGAACCATTAGGGATGTTAATTAAGCCCGAAACTGATATATTAGCCTAAAACTCATGGACTAAAATACGGGTTAGGATAAATAATTTTCAACCCAAAATTATTTTTAACTGAACAGGTTGAACTCGGCTGGCTGGCGGCCTGAACAGGTTGAACCCGGTGGGTTGCAGGTCGGCCCGTATGTCCAAACTATTTAATGACACCTAATTATATTTCTAGTATATATAATATTTTATTTTTCATGATTTCTAATATTTTTATTTCTTACTACACTCATTAATTATACACCTAATTCCCTAAACTTAATTCTCCGTCACCCAAATTTCCTCTATCTCTCTCAGTGACGTAGTCTGTCACTCCCAAGTCGCAAAATCCCCCTCTCTTCCTCTTTTAGTGTTGTTTCCTCATCGTTCCCCTAATTAGCATACTTCATCATTTCTTCTTCCAGCACCTTCAGTCTCTTGCTGAGATTCTCACCTAAGTGAAAAGTTACATTTAATTTTAGCATACCTATTTTATCATTTTAATCTATTGAAGAATGTGCTTCTATATCTCAAATTAGTCGGTATATAAGGATTAATTTTTTTTTAATTATGATTGGACAACTTTTTATCAACTTATCACTAATTTTTTTTGGGAAGATATTGATTGATGTTTGTTATCTATGTTTGTTCATCTTTTTCTTTTTTTATTTTATTTTATGTGTTGTTAAAATATTTGAGAAAACATTTATAAAAATAAATTCGTAATTCTTACCAGTAGACGGGTCAGCCCGAAAATCAGGGAGTTAGGGTTAGGTTCAATAATTTTTAGCCTAATAAAAATTCAAATAAATTCAACCCACACCGAATTGTCCACAGTTCGATAAGATTAGCCCAATTGACATCCTTATCAACCATACTAATTGAGTTTTACTTCTTAGTCAAACCACTGTAAAAGTTGAGAAATTTGTTCCTTTAAAGATAATTTGCTAATTTCTTTTTTCTTTTTCTTACATTTTCTGGATTTATTACCATTAATCCGTATTTGTATATTAATGTTTGTACCTAAGTTTGTCTCATTTATTGCCGAAGAGTTTTTTTAATTTATAATTTTTTATAGATTTTAAATTATATTTTTAATATTAAATTTTTTTTGTTCCTTTTAGTAAGTAAATTTACACTAGTTTTTCTTTCACAAAAAAAAATAATAAAAAAATAAAAATTGGGAGGGAGTGTTCCGTTCCGAGCAGTTGATCAATTGAACATAAATTTAATGTTTAAAGTTAAATGTCTCTTTTTTTTTTTGGGGGGGCTATGCCGACATAATTTATTTGTTTGTGCCTTTAATCAAGAAGGAATTAAATAAAATATCTAAAAGAAAAAGGGCGACTATATTTCAAAAGTAAAAATATGGAGTTAGAATAATTTACTTGTACACATATTTTTAAATTACAAACATCAAATATTTCTGTGTAATGCTAGGGCACAATACTCATTACATATAAATGTCATAATATTAACTAACCATGGGCATCCCCAAACAAAAACCGAAAAGAGAGCTAGTGTAGGGAAGGGAAGCAGAGGTTCTCAAGATACAAAGAAATGGAAACAAAATCATGGAGATGGAGTTGTGTGGGTGGATTCGGTTTTACAACCTAGAAGAATCATTTACCGCCTGCTATTATTATTCAGTCCCAACCTCCTCTGGATATCTCTGTTAAGGTTTAGTTGCTGGATGTTATGCCATGGGAATAAGGTTCGCGTCACGGGAAGCTTCCTCCGAAGGTCCTACAATTTATAAACCCATGAGTTCGAGATACCTTAAAAGCATTTCAATGCGTCATTTTTAAATTAATGCATTAAAAAAAACTGCTGCGGGATACCTTGAAGGTGGTATCAGGCAAATTTGCATAGGAAAGCTGCCCATACAATACGTTTAGTAAAACCAGTTTCAGACAAAAAGATAAGGTCAGAACTCCAAAGGAGTAGAAGCGAAAACCTGAAGAGAATTCAGATAGTCTGTCTCATGTCCGCGTATAATGGCAGTCAGGGAATATGCACAATCTTCAGGTGGCTGAAGAAATCAAAACATATTAACATCATCCTATTTCTTGCAAAACAGAGAATGTTACTAATGATTATTGCATTACCATAAACATTGTGGAATCTTGGCAGCCATGCTGTGCATCTAACTGGACATTTCCCTCTTCAAAGTAGTGGGCTCCAACCTACATCGTATAGAAAAATTTGGGTTTCTCTATATTTTTAGTATCCCCTTTGATGCAAATAGTGACAATAATAGGGAGATATCACATGAATCCCAAATATCTCGTTACATAGAGGAATGGAAGACTACCTGAAGTTCACCACTGATTTCCACAATTTGAAGATCATCTTTGAATTCCAGAAACCATATTGACCGCCAACTTCCATTGCTAAACAAACCAAAAGAAATGTGAGGCAACATAAATTAAGAAAAAAAATGGGCTGCTAATGTTCAGTAGATGCTGTAGATTCCAGAATTTCTTGGACAAACTAGCAATATGTCTATTGGTATGATTATTTCTTTGCATGAATGCAAAGAGAATGGAGAACTAAATAAAAACAAATAAATGTTTTATATTATAATTAAGGAGCAGCATAAGACTATTAAACTGAGATAATGTTCACGTACCAGAAATTCTGGGGGCTGAGTCGAGCAGCAGAGATTACTACAACAAGCTCAAAATCCATGCCTGGTTCTTCCACGTCTTTCCCATTTACACAATAAACTGAACAGATTCCATTCGGGTACACATCACTAACATAGCTGCTAATTTCAACATCCAAGGCATACCTGCAAAAAATAAGATGAAGACTAGCTAGATAAGAAACATAAGCATTACTGTAACTGCCATAAGGAACATGGAAAGGGTTGTGAAGTTTATATAAAAAAATATATGCTTGCGTTTGTTTGATGCAGATCATACTCAAACAACTACTTTTTTCAACAAATTTCCAATGATACCAGACTGTCTAGTTATTAAGTATCATCTATAATCTTCCAATCAAATGGGAAAGTAAAATAGGGTCATAGGGAGAATTGCATAATATGTAAATATCATAATATTATAAACCTTGTAGCAACCTATTGGTGAAGATATAAGAATTGGATGAACATCACTCTATATTTGAATTTACTTGTGCTTCACTTTTTGCAGCTAAAATTAGCAAACAAGTCTCCCAAGATCATTTTCAATCCTACTTCTAGCTATCTAAGTAGGTTCTGATGTATGTTTCCTCAACCGCTATTGACTGAATAAACAAACTTTTTCTTCCTGAAGCAGCAGGACAACTTTAGCAACAGGAAGAGCACCAAAGCATACCGATATTCCTCAATGTATGGTGATGGAAGCTCTTCATTATTAGCAGGTCTAGAATTTTCACAGACCTGAATCAACACAGTACATATTAAAAAAAGAAAAAAAAATCAGACAAGATTGCATTGGAACTCATTTACACTATACTATTGGCGTGCATAAACAAAAAAGGTGCAGAGTGCTTTATTGCTGGGTTAAGTTATTTTATAGAAATACTCCCAGCTGCCCAAAACAAAGGCTCAAACAAGAAAGAATGAATTAGACTGCTCAACCAACTTTCGAGTGGGCATGCATCAAGTTCTTAGATGGCGTCACAAAGTCAACTTGATGCCAATATTTGGTTAATCCATTTTTATTTTCTTTACTCTGCTGCTCAATATGTTAGTTTGCAATACACATCATAACATAAAGTCCAGAGAGCGACAGAAAGACCCAATGATGTTCCCAATAACAAATGTCAAATGAGCATATTTAAAGATTAGTTGGTTGACATTAATACTCGTGGGAACGATGAGTGAACGTACCTGTCTCAAATGGTCAACTATTGCAACCTGAGCAGTCCGAGGATCAATATACTCATTTGTAGAGATCTCACTAAAAGGTGTAATCATAACCTGCTAGCATCAAAGACAGATAGTTACTTCAAACATGTAAAAAGGGATTTCTCCATCTGACTTCATTGTATTAAAGCTCACTTTGACAGGAAAATGAGTACCCACAAATATTTCAAAATTGGCATGTCCTCTTGCATAAATCTATTACACAACAGATATATTACTAGGATTCCTTTTTCCACTTAAATCTATACTAACCCATAGAAGCCTTCAGAACTGTTTCCAAACATTAAGCATTACATACAACACTGGCTAGACGTAGAGTAGTTTTAGGTGCAGAAAAGTTTAGCATTGTGCATTACGAAAGCAGAAATGTTAAATGGTGTTATAAATATGTTACTATTGAAATCGCAAGTCCGTTCTAGTTCTACTATACAGCAACTGAAAGTCACAAATCTTGCAACCATGATTATGACAAATTGTCATTTTCTATATCACCACTCAGAAAGAGTGTGAGCATCCACTATTAATATATATTCTATCACCAATTTTTTAATATAACAATTTAAGACATAATTTTTTAAATTTTCCCACTGATCAAAATTTTGGTACCGAAAATCCTACATGGATAAATAATGGTTCATGTCATCATAAAATACTAGCTTAAAGAATCCAAGTACTTTATCACTATTACTACTATTAATAGGGATTAAGTAATTTCTAAGTATTTAGTCTCAGTAACAAGACTTAATATTCAATATAACCAAGTTAAAACAAAAGACAAGTATTCTTAATTTAATTCAGTCAATATGTACAAGATATGAATTGTATCATATTATATATATATATATATATATATATATATATATATATTTCACTATGAATAAGTAGCATACACACGCCACTTATGAATAAAACTGAAGATTTATTTAGTTATTTATTAACCTTTTCAAATGAAAAAATAAAAAGCGTATGACAACTTTTTATTAAAAATTATCTGTTTTCTATGGACGAAAATAATTTTAAAAATTTCTTATACATAGATGTACATAATTAGAATTATATTACTTCTAATATTTATATTATTATTATTATTATTTTTTAATAAGTCTACATTAACCTCAAACTCACACACACACTCACACACCCAGATGTCCCCTGGGAGCTCGAACCTGTGACCTCTCAGTCACAGGAAATGTGCTTTAACCACAACACCCCGAGCGAAGGAACTCTAATATTTATATTAATCTTGCCTCCTTGTTATTAGAATGAAATTAATATAAATATTAAAAGTTATTTAACTATATGTATGTTTAATTAATCTGATTTAATTACATGCATCTCTGTATTAAGAAAAAAAACTAATTATTTAAAAATTATTTAATTCATATTAATTGTAATAATAGTAATAAATTACTTATATTTTTTAATTTTATAATGACATGAATTATTATTTGTTCATGTAAAATTTTGATAAGTGGGAAGATTTTTAAAGTTAAGGGTCTTAAATTATTATATTTAAAAATTGGGAATAAATTTAAAAACTCAACCAAAATTTGAGATAAATTGAAGTAAGTTTTAGCGTACGTACTTACGTAATAAAAGAAGTATGAAATTTTGAAAAAGTATTATTTAAAAAAGAAATATAATAACTAGGCATGAAATCTCTTCTTCAATAAAATCAATTACACACACGAACATCATTAGGGCAAATTCGCTGCACAATGGGCGTTACCTCACCGCTTCTATCAGGAAATTTCACGCAAATCATATGGGATTTGTTGTAAAGAGGAAATGCCTCCTCCGCCGCCGTTCTATACAGCCTCTCATCCTGCAAAATCGCCCTGATGTCTACACGCCATTTTTGCCACGAAATAAGCATCCATTAAATTCCGGATTCACGGCTATAATATATATACATGCATGTGCAGATTACCTTCGGCGATGTATTTGATTTCGCCGGCGGGGGACTTGAGTAGAAACCATTTGGTGAGCTCGATTTTCTGCCTATCCGGGAGCTGCGACGCCGTCTCCTCCTCTTCTGACATTTCTGAAATCCTACCAGAGCTCTGAATTTTGTTTTCTCCCTCGCAATCAAATTGGATATTATAAAATATACACACCCCAAAAGAATCACAGGTTATTGAGATTATCGATGGAAATGGAGTAATCAAATTGATGCGAAACAAACTCAGGATTTTCTTCCCTCGCAATTGGAACTAATTTTCAGAGATGATGGCGTGGGGAAGAAGCAAAACATCCAAAACCAAGAGAAATGCCATACTCTTTTAATGCAAATTTATTTTTTTAATTCAAAACATTTATATCTATTCAATATACTAAAAAAATTTCGGATGTATTGCAGCATTTCCCGCCTAAATTTTAGTAATAATTGTTAGATTTTATGTTTTAACCATTTTCCAAAAAAAACCAGTCTTCAATTGAATATTTTGCTAAAAAAAGTCCAAACATCAATCGTTTATTAAAATGTCGTAAAAATTAAGTAGCAAAATATATTTAAAAAGCCCATTTGAAATTTAAAAAAAAATAAATAAAGTTCACTACCTTAGTCCTTAAATATTTTAGCTATAAGTAAAGGCAAAAACTTGCGTTAAGCAGGCCTAAACGGTTTAGGCGGGTTTTATCCTACCCAAATGGGTTGACCCATCCCAAATAGGATTTATTAATTTCAATTAGGGTATATTATATGGGTTTGGGCTTGGATTAATGGATAAAACCCGTCTAAATCGTTTAGGTCTGCCTAACTCAAGACCTTCCGATAAGTAAATGATTTCCTCTTTATTGCAAATAATGTTCTTTTTATGATACTGATAATCACTGCGGCCTATGCGAACAAGTATATTTTAATGTTATAATCATAAATAATAATATAATGATTAATGTAATATGCCTTACATCATTTTTATTGTTTAAGATTTGTCTAAAAAATCTTTTACTTAAAACACATTTTATCTTGAATAAATTTTACTTTAAATGATATCATATAAGCCAAAATACACACTTATAATTTAAAGATAATTTCTCTATTATTTTTTTCAAGATAAAACTTTCACAATTTATTTCCTCAAAATGGAGAATTTGTATCATAAATAAAAAATAATTCTATCAAAATCTTTAAAAGAGACTAATTGTTCTTTATCATATTTATTGCTATAACCAAATAATAAATCTAATATTGTGAAAGAAATTTTTTAAATATTTTATCATATGTTTTATTTCACTTTAAAAGATCCAATATATTTAAATTTTACCATAAATTTAATATTATATACTATTTTATTTTAGGTATGCTAAAGATAAATTTATTTATTTTGCATTGATATATATATTTTAAAATTTATATTAAAATAAGTTAATAACATAACATAATACTACTAATATGTTTTATAAAAAATAGTGTCTTTATATTATTGAAGCCCCGATGTGGCGTACCTCTTGCACATCCTCTGTCACGCCTTGAATTTAAAGTAAGGAATATTAACTTTCAGGCGCATCGTGCATATAACAGTTCTACTTGGAAGAATGACATAAGTCATGAAATGTGAGTTGAAGCAAGATGATAATTGAAATAAGACATTCATAATCAAGTCCCAAGCATGGCAAAAGTAAGTGCACCTCCTCGAAAGGTGATCGAGCTCCCCGAGTGACGTTGAAATTAGAATTGTTACATCACATGTTCAACTGGTAAAAGAAAGAGTTTTGTTGGTACCGGAAGTTAACATCGAAGCACATATATATGCACTTCCTCCTATAACTATTACAAAAGAGAGCATCTTCAAGCTGAGCCAGCAAACTAGCCTCATCATCATCATCATCACTGTCAACCTGCACATTTTTGAAATAATGTACGAGACTGAGTATACGAATATACCTAGTGGCACGTACCCGAAAATAGTTACAAGATAAATAGTTTGTCATGCCTTTCAAAGGGTTACTCATGGGGTTTTAATTGTTAACAAATCCACCCATGGCACCAAAATATTTTTCATTTGTGTGCACACATTTCACAAGTTATAATATCTGTTTGAAAAGGTGATCCGGGAGGTGGCCACTGAAGGGATTGCTGGCAAATTGATTGTCAATTTATAACCCATGTTGAAATTGGATATAAAAATAAATTTCTATGTCTATGAATAATCCTAGCATGCTCCTATTGAAATGCAGAAGATGTTTTATGCGGAATAACTGGATTGTAGAAACTGTTGAACTGGGTGCGCAGGGATTTGATCATCAATCATCTTTCTTGTGCAACAAGACTTAATTCTACAAGATGAAGGAATTAAATCTATTGAAATTATAATAATAAACTTAGAGAGAGAAAGAAGATATTGATCCTCGAGATCTGATCTTTTGATCTATATCCCAACTCCGATCCGAAAATCTGGTGAAGATTCTCTCCGGATTTCGTGCCTATCGAGAAGCAGAGTTTCCTCCTTCTTTCTCAGATCAAGATCGCTTATCACAACTCCCAATTACTAGTCTACTGCTTAGCAATTTATGATGTTGTGGTGTGTTGTGATCTGAGAGTTTGAGGGGTATTTATAGGAGAAAATTGATCTGAGATGGACTTGAGCTTTCATGGGTCAAACCAGGGACCAGAATGCAAATAGCAAATAAGACCTATTAATTAATTAGTTCTCATATTCAACCCATAATATAATTAATTAATTAATATTGATTCATGAATCAATATTGTCCTACATATTTACTACCACGTTATGAGGAACGAGTTGCATTGACTCGGAAAATTCTCATATTTAAGGTTAACAAACATTAATTAATTAATTTGAGCTCTGACAAGCTCCCAAAATTAATTAACATCTTTTTATTCTTGAATCAATCCACTCAACTATTTTCACTTATGCTTGAACTTAATCAGCCTGCAGGACATAGCATAATGAACCTTTTGAGCTGTTCAGGGAATGTCACCATCCTATATTGCACATGGTTGCCTAGTTCCAGTAACAGACAATCATACAAGATTGCTACCACCCAAGATACAGATATACAAGTTCGACTAGAACTTTCTACCTTAGTATCTAAAAGTGACACACAAATATTGCATAATTCGCAGACCTAACTAGTGATCATGGTAGACTGAATTGCCTAAGTCATGAGATCGATACCAATCCTAGTCCGTCCTCAATATCGACTACATTGCGAGCTCGCAATCAAGGAGATTAGTCGATGACTCAAATACCTGGCGGCACAGAACTATTGCAAACCCTAATCAACCCCGAAGATTCCGGACGGTTCCAAGAATCTCGGCAACCACGAGCTCATTGGTGGCTAGGGCTTCTTCTGAGGTTTTCCTTTGCTTTTCATCTATAAATATGGGCTGAAATTTCATATTTGGTATCGATTTTCCCCTAAATACTATACTGAAACTTTGTTGGAATTTATACTGATTCGTTGCCTTTACACTTTTTGAAGATTTCGAGTTTGTATTATCATCTCGCTCGTTTATGTTGCTATTATAGAACCAAGTTCTGCATCATTACGTATTTACGCCGTTATTTATCGCTTTTTGTCGTTATTATCTATCGTTCTTTTAACGATTCTGTAGAGAAATAATTCCCTTTATTTCACTCAATGAATAATAATGTACAATGAGGTATATATAGAGAGGAAATCAAATCTATCTATCTAATATACAAGATATACATAATATTAGAAAACTTGATACACAAGATATTGTAGTATCTAAAAACTTGATACACATAATATCCTGTGAGCCACTGGATTTTGCGTGAGGAATAGAGCACTCACGTTATCGAAAAATATGTACGGTGATGTGATGAGAGGGACATGCAATTCTCGCAATAAATTTGCAATCCATAGAACTTCAGAAGCGGTATTGACGATGGCGCGATACTCGGACTCACAACTGGAGCGAGAGACTGTAGGTTGCTTCTTTGCGCTCCAGGAAACCAAATTCGGACCAAGGAAAATCGAGTAACCGTATGTGGAACGCCTGGTATCTGGACATCTTGCCCAATCTGCATCAGAATACCCATGCAGAGTAGAAGCACCCTTCGAGAATGTTAGACCGAACTTTACCGAGCCTTTAACATATCGGAGAACACGTTTCAAGCCCTGAAAGTGGTCCATAGTAGGAGATTGCTGGAACTGACTCAATGTATTAACAGAGTAGGCAAGGTCCGGGCGAGTAATAGTGAGATACTGGAGAGTGCCAAGTAGTGAGCGGTAGAGAGTAGGATCGTCAAACGGAACACCATCGGTAGCGTAGGTGACGCCCGGAGCTAAAGGTGTAGAAACTGGCTTGGCATCTGTCATTTGAGCACGATGAAGAATGTCGAGAGCGTATTTTGTTTGGGTGAGAAATAGACCAGTCGATGTTGGATGAGCCTCCAGCCCTAAGAAATAACCAAGAGGACCGAGGTCTTTTGTAGAGAATTCTCTGTGAAGACGAGCCATGAGGTCCAAAATAGTGGATGAGTCATTTCCGGTGATGATGATATCATCAACATAAACAAGTAAATAGATTAGGGTGGAGCGTCGTCGTAGCACAAATAGGGAAGTGTCGGAGGCGCTGCATAGAAAACCAATAGATAATAAGAACGATCGAAACCGTTGGTACCAAGCAAGTGGAGCCTGACAAAGACCATAGATAGCTTTGCGAAGGCGGCAAACATGCGAGGGGTACCGTTGATCGACATAACCAGGAGGTTGTTCTATAAAAACCGGTGTTGAAAGAATTCCATTCAGAAAGGCGTTCTTGACATCTAGTTGCCTAAGAGGCCAAGAGTTCATCACAGCAACAACGATCACGATGCGAACGGTTGAGGCTTTGACAACTGGACTGAAGGTGTGAGTGAAGTCGAACCCAGGGACTTGGCTAAACCCTTGAGCCACGAGACGGACTTTATATCGATCCACAGAGCCATCTGCGCGAAGTTTGGTTCGGTAGACCCATTTCGAACCAACAATATTAGTGCTCGGAGGACGCGGAACCAATGTCCAAGTGTTGTTACGGTGAAGAGCCGTGAGTTCTTCATACATAGCTTCTTTCCATTCCGGAACTTTAAGTGCGGTCTTAATACCGCGAGGCTCAGGCAACGCTGCAGAAACAGAAAACATAGAAACCAAATTAATGTCAACCAAATATCGAGGTTTAAAGATCCACAATTTTGCGCGCGTTTGCATGGGGTGACGGCTTGCATGCGCGGGTGGAGGAGGTGGATCAACATGTGCAACTTGAGGAGGAGGCTCGAGCACGGGAGGTGGTGGTTTGGGGGGATTGGCCATGGGTTGAGGGGAAGTGTTCGGTGGTGTTTGAGTAGGAGGAGGTACAGCCGGATGAGGTATATCCGGACTGCAAAGAGTGCATGGCTTGGTCGATGGAGAGGGCCGATCGAAGGAAGGAGGTGATGGCGAAGAAGTCTCAAAGTATTAAGAGAGTTCCAAGCGCGAGAGGGAGGTTGGTTCGCTAGACCTAGAGTACGGAAAATGTGTTTCATCAAAACGGGCATGGCGAGTGATGTAAACACGAGAGGTGGATGGATCTAAACAACGAAAACCCTTATGACTTGTGCTATAACCAACAAAAATACAAGGAAGACTGTGGGGTTGAAGCTTATGTTTTTGTAGTCCCGGAGGCAAGGAAAGACACGACAGCCAAATGTTTTAAGAGAGACATACGAGGGTGAGTTGTGAAAGAGAATTTCGAAGGGTGAGGTGTTGTTGAGAGTCGGTGTGGGAAGGCGATTAATGATGTGAACCGCAGTACTAAAAGCTTCTACCCATAGAGTGAGAGGTGCGGAAGAGTGAAAAAGTAAGGAGAGACCTATTTCTGTAATATGACGATGTTTTCGTTCTGCTCGACTGTTTTGAGAGGGAGTGTATGGACATGACACAAGATGGTGAATGCTAGATTTAACAAGATGAGTTTTGAAGCGAGTGTTGGTAAATTCAGTTCCACCATCACTTTGGAATTTCTTGATTTTACATGAGAACTGGGTTTCAACGAACGCATGAAAATTGAGAAACACATCATAAAAATCAGACTTAGCATGTGTTGTGGGTGTTTTTATGTAGAATTGGAGCCCAAGAACAATTTGATTAACAATATAGTAAATAATTTAAAATTACAGCAAGTAGGCAGAAATATTGCTTTTGATTGCAAAAATGAATACAATAGTATGGAAATAAGAAAAACCGAGTAAGATATGAGATAAATAAATTGAATCGAGCTCTGTCGAGGTATGATAGCAATTCTTGATTTGTGCAGCCTCCTCAGATTATGCCCTTCCAGAAATATATATAGCCATTCCCAAGATAACGGTCATCGCTTGAATTCCATGATCCCCGCCGAGCTTTTATTGCTGATTTGTCCGTTTTGCATTCAAGAGATCCGCTCCTCCCTAATTAAACGCGCCTTAAATGTCGAGCTATGGATTCGAATTCCTGCAGTTCGACCCACAGTTTTCGAGCTATATTGTCGACCCATCATTGTGGGCCTTATCCAGAGTTTGAGCCCAAGGCGCTTACTCAGGCAAATTAGTGGGCCGTTATTGGGCTTCTGAATATCGACCTCAACAATAGCCCCCTTGACTTGCCAAGTTCCTCCTGAAAGGAATTTTGACGAGTCAAGTATCGCTTTTTGAATATCCCCAGACGTATGGCTCATCGAATTCCTCTGAAGAAATCCGGATCATTGGGACCCCTTAGGCATCCTCTCGGCTCGAAGCATCGATTCCTCTATGGGAACAGCTTCTGATTCATGCTACTCCATAAAGTAGCGATGAATGCCGGCGAACTATGGCCCGAATCCATAATTCGCATTTATTTTCGACAGTTCGGGGTGCTGTCATTTTCAAGCCATCTGGTTTTAGTGGGTTTCATCGGAATGAATATTTTGAACAATCAATGCTCGATACTTCGATACCTAGTTTCATCGAAGCTTAATACCATCGAGGTATATCAGAGACCGAAAGGTCGTTTCAAAATGTCCCGCCAATTTATTATGGCATTTGCGTAATTTCCGCGCAAATTTAGGGTTTATTTCCAGAAGTTGAGCGGGCGTGTCCCTTTAAAACCTTTTCCCAAGAAAACCCTCTTTCTTCATCTTCCCTTTGTGCTCCTGCGATTTCTTCTCCGTCCAGATTTTTCGTCGCTCAAGATTCAGGTAACGCCTCATCCTCTTTATTACGCGTATACATTTACTTAACAGCACCTCTCCACCATTCCACCTTCTCGTGTATCTGTTGTTTGGATTTGATTCTGATTTTTCTCCGATCGCTTATTCTTTTCCGATTAGGTTTTAGCCCCTTGCCCGTTCAATTTCGTCGTCCTGCTTAAACTCATGGCCCATGATTCTGACACCCATGTTCCAACACCACCCTTCACTCCTTCCCCTGAAAGGACTCCATCTGACCCATCCGCTCAGCCGGATTGGGAATTAATTTTCCAAGCCCCAGAGTCCTCTCTTCGTCGGGGGAAAAGGAAAATTATCGACGACGCACCTGAGGAACCCTCTTCATCGTCCGATTCTGAGGATGATCGACCGATTGCGGAAACAATCCGCCGCCTTGAGGGATTATCCAATGCTGCCGGAACAAGTGGGCCTGCCCGTCGTTCCACTGGCGAAAAGACTACCTTCGAGCTTCCGGTTATCGGCGGATGGAAGCTTCCAGATGGGTGGTCTACTCACAGGGTTCTTGGTGCCATTTCCTCGATTTCAAAGGATGACATGCTAGCCCTAGCCGATTCCGTCCCATGCCTTGGTGCTACGTATATTCGTCCTAAGCCGAACCGTCGATGTTTCGACCCTCCTACTGGGTTCGCTGCTTTTTACACTGCCGCCATGGAGAACGGAGTCGGTCTCCCAATCCATCCTTTTTTCAGCGAAGTTTTAGCCTCATACAATATTTCCCCCTTCCAACTGTCTCCCAATAGCTGGTGCCACCTAGTAGGGATGTTCTTGATATGGATGGACCTTGGATTAGGCCTTCCCACAGTTCGAGAATGGCACAGTATGTACAGGATGAACCAGTGCCAGGACAAACACTATTAGTACTTTACCAGATGGAAGACGGGTCGATCACCCCTCGTTTTGAAACCTCCGACGAACTCCCCGAATTGGTGGAATATCTTCTTTTTCCTTAAGCTCGACCCCTCGAACCCCGAATTCCTTAGCCATGGCAGAACCCCGATAAGTGCGTTCTTTTCATGAGATCACTTCCATCATCCACATATTTGACATCATTCCTCTCCTTTTTATTTGCAGTGCGCGAGAGGACAGTCCTCACTCCGGCGGAGCAGGCAAGGGTAGATCGAGCATACGACGTCAGTCGCACCGACCGCGAGTGGCCGAAGTTACAGCTCGGGCGCTTCGTGACTGCTCATCATTTTCTCGATCACAACTGCCACCTCAACGACCTCCCGGACAATATGAAGGGCCGAGGACCTACTGCCGAGCAAGTTGCCCAAGCCATGCGCGAGAAGAAGCGGGCTCGAGAAGAGCTCGAACAGAAGCGTCGGGAGGAGAATCCTCCCAAGAAGCCCAATACTTCAAGCGGTCTTCCAACTCCACCTCCTCCGCCGAAGCCTATTGAAGCCCCGAAGGACACCCTTCATAATTCTCAGGCGGACTCTTCTCGCAAAGAGTCCGACCGTAAGAGAGACAAGGAGGGTGGGTCCTCCGATCGCCGCCATCGCTCCTCGGACAAGGATTCCGGCCCGAAGGAGAATCTAGACAGATCTCTGGCCAAGGTGCAGGCGGCCCCAGCTAACCCGAGGGTGGACTCATTCTTAGTTCATGCTCGCAAGCTGCTGCTTAATCCTCCCGCTCAGGATCCTATGGCTGGAGCGCTCTTCAACAGGCTTGCCCGCTTCGAACAGCGTCAACTGGAGGTATCATTCTTTTTAATAAATATTATACATGGCTTGCCTTTCACTATGGGTTCGGTATGCAGGATGCGATGGAGTTCGATAAGATCCACCGTGAGATCAAGGCCTTCGAAGATAAATGCGCGGAGGAGATCCTGATGCTGCGGGGTGAGGTCGAGGCTCAAAGGAAGAAAGCTGCTGCTCTCGAGGACAAACTCGACGAAACCGAAGGCAATGCCACCTCTCCTGCAGTGAAAGCGCACACCGCCGAGGAGAAGCTGAAAGCATGTCGTGGCGAACTTGAGAGCTCGAAGAAGAAATATGACGCCGATATCGCTTTGCTCTCCGGCGACCTTCAGAAGAGAGGAGACCGGATAAAGGCCATGCAAGAGCAGCTTTCGGCCAAGGAGGAAGAGCTGAGATGCAGTCAAGAGGAAATAGCTCGTCTCAAGTCCGGGGAAGGCCTCGACTTTGAATCCATCATCCAGACGCCTCACTTCGCCGAGACTTACGAGGCACCTTCATACTTTCATTTTCGGACTTTATTTCTTGCTCTATCACCAATATACTTATTGCTTTGCCATGTCGAACTTACAGACTCTCGCCGAGCAGGTCGAACAGGACGTCAGGGGGAGGATATCTTCCAAGTTTCCAGACCTCGACCTGAGCATTCTGGATGAGAACCCTCAGTCCGAGCTAAACCCCACCTCCGGCAGCCCCAAGCAGCAGGAAGGTGGAGATCAAGATGCCAACCCGCAGCAGCAGAGCACTCATGCATAGATTTCAACTTTTATCATCGAACAATTTCATTTATTTTGCATTTCTCTCGAACAACCTTTTTGTTTCTACTTGGTTTTTATAACATCGAGCCTTCGTTTTGCTCGCTCGCTTATACCGTTGCTCTATTATTTACGCTTTTATTCTTGATTATCCTGCATAGAGAATCTCGTGGTTAGGATGGGCGATGCCGAAGCATCGCCCCTCCGACGCTCAAGTTAGTATGGTTACTGAAATCAAAACATAAAATTGAATAGACGAAATAGAATACTTATCTGGTCACCCTCTTTCGAATAGGGCTATGCCTTTAGAAGTAATACTTCTTTAGATGCCTCACATTCCAGCTGTTCGCTATTTCCCGGCCGTCATAGTCCTCTAAATGATATGCTCCTCGACCAACCACCCGTGTCACTTTATATGGTCCTTCCCAGGTCGGTGCGAGCTTCCCCACACTCTTATCCTTGGTATTCTGGAAAACTCTTCGTAGTACCCAATCCCCTTCTCGAAAGGTTCGCAACCTGAGCTTCCGATTATAAACCCTTTCTACTTGTGATCGACGTTGAGCCATCGTCATTAAAGCTCGATCTCTCTTTTCATCGATCAGCTCTAAGTTTTTGAATAATTTGTCCGTATTACACACTTCGTCGCATAACTCCACCCGTAAAATTTTCGCTTTCATCTCGATGGGAATGACCGCTTCTTCACCATAGGCCAAGGCAAAAGGGGTACTCCCCGTCGCCGCACGAGGTGTGGTTCGATACGACCATAACACTCCTGGGAGTTCGTCGACCCATCCAGTTTTCAGAGCGTGCAACCGCTTTTTTAAGGTAGCCATAATAGTCTTATTCGATGATTCGGCCTGCCCGTTTGCCTCGGGATATCTTGGCGTAGAAAAGACTAATTTTATTCCGTACTGGTCGCAAAATTCCCGAACTCTCCTCCCAGTGAATTGCGTACCGTTATCAGTTCTAATTTCTCTCGGTACCCCAAATCGGCACAAGATATTTGTCCAGAGGAACTTTATAACCTCCGGCTCACGCACGTTACGGAAGGCTTCCGCTTCGACCCATTTCGTGAAATAATCGGTCGCGACAAGTAAATATTCCTTCTGGCCCGCGCCTTTCGGAAGTTTCCCTACAATGTCCATTCCCCATGCCATGAAAGGCCACACGGGTACCGTCACATGGAGCGGCTCCGCATACTTTTGCACCGTTACTTCGAAACTTTGACAGGCTTCGCAACTCCTCACGTATTCCCTTGCGTCCTTTTGCAAAGTCGGCCAGTAGAAACCTGCCGATATTACCTTATGCGCGAGTGTGCGCGCACCTTGATGACTCCCACAATCTCCTTCATGGATTTCCATTAATACCACGGAAGTCGACCCGTCATGAACACACCTTAGAAGGGGACCTTCCAGCGACCTCCTATATAGATCACCGTCGTAAATTACGTACTTCGCGGCAGCACGAGCTACACGAATAGCCTCTGCTTTTCCCTTCGGAAGCACTCCTTCTTCGATATAGCGCCGTATGGGATCTATCCAAGTCCCGGATTGCTGTATTTCATTTACCTCGTGGTGGTCCTGGATTATCGACGTATCTGCCCATGTCACAGGTATTGCTCTCTCCTGCCTTCTACGCTGAGAGGAAGCTAAATTCGCCAGCGCGTCCGCCTCTGCATTTTCCTCTCTAGGTACATGTTTTATTTTAAAACTATCGAAGTTAGCACTAATTCGCCGAACAATCTCGTAGTATTTCATTAAACGCGGCTCTTTCACTTGATACTGATTATCCACCTGGGAAACCACCAATTGCGAGTCACAACGCATTTGCAGACACTGCACACCCAATTCCTTTGCCAACTGCATTCCCCGCACGAGGGCCTCATACTCCGCTTCATTATTTGTAGTATCGAAGCTGAGTCTAATTGAACGCTCGAACTGTTCGCCCCAAGGGCTACATAGTTTCAATCCAACACCACTTCCATTCATATTGTTGGATCCATCGACCTCAAGGATCCACGGCTCACGCCCGCGCCCCGACATTCCTATCTGCGCGATCTCTTTCTCGGCTTCGATCTGCAAGTTTGCTGAAAATTCTGCCACGAAGTCAGCTAGAGCTTGGGACTTTATTGTGGTCCTGGGTTCGAATTCAACCCCGAATCCTCCGATCTCTACCGCCCATTTCAACAGTCTTCCAGACAGACTGGGTTTGGAGAACACACCCCGGAGTGGGTATGACGTAACTACTTTAATGTGATGGGCCTCGAAATATGGCCTTAGTTTTCGGGATGCCACGACCAACGCCAAAGCCAACTTCTCCAGGGCCGTGTATCTTCGTTCCGTGTCGAGCAACGGCTTGCTAGCGTAGTACACAGGATGCTGCTTCCCCTGGTGCTCCCTTACTAGGACCGATCCAACGGCATGTTCCGAAACTGATAAGTATAACAACAAGGGTTCGCCTTGATCGGCTTTAGACAACAGCGGCGGGCTCGACAGATACTCCTTGAGTTGCTCGAAAGCTTTTGCACACTCCTCGGTCCATTCAAAAGTGCTCCCTTTCCGCAAGACCCGAAAGAAATTGTGAGTCTTGTCGGAATACCTTGATATGAATCGGCTCAGCGCTGCCAACCTCCCGGTTAACTTCTGTACTTCCTTCGGACTTCGCGGATGCGCTAAATCCCTTATCGCTCTTGTCTGTACCAGATCAGCCTCTATCCCTCGACTGGTCACCATATACCCTAGGAACTTTCCTGACGCAACTCCAAAAGTACACTTTGCAGGATTTAGCTTCATATTATACTTCTTTAAGATATCGAAAGCTTGAGTCAGGTCCCGCACATGCTCGCTTATCTTTCCAGATTTCACCAACATATCGTCAATATATACCTCCATGGTCTTCCCGATAAGTGGCTCAAACATCTTGTTCACCAATCGTTGATAGGTCGATCCTGCATTTTTAAGTCCGAATGGCATTACTTTGTAGCAATAAATTCCCCTATTGGTCATAAACGCAATTTTCTCCTGATCATCGGGATGCATCATAATCTGATTGTAGCCGGAGAAGGCGTCCATGAAGCTTAACAGCTTGTGCCCAGCAGTGGCGTTCACAATACTATCTATATGTGGCAAGGGATACGGATCCTTTGGGCAGGCTTTGTTCAAATCGGTATAATCGACACACACACGATTCTTTCCATTCTTCTTCTTGACGACAACGACGTTGGCCAACCAGGTCGGATATTTGACCTCTCTAACGGATCCGATCTCCAGCAACTTTTGGATTTCATCGTTTATGGCTTCGTTCTTGTCTGGGGAGAACTTCCGTCGACATTGTTGTACGGGCTTCGCGTTCGAATCAATCTGAAGCTGATGGGTCATCACGTTTGGATCTATGCCCACCATATCTTTGTGAGACCAGGCGAATACTGCCCGTTCCTTGGATAAGAAGTCTACGAGCTCACCGCGAACTGTAGGGTCGAGTTCCGATCCTATATTTGTTTTCTTGGAGGGATCTTCGGGATCTAGCTCCACCTCTATCGTCCCTTCTACTTCGCCTCTCGTTGTTTTGATAGGTTCCAGCGAGTAATGTTGCTGCGAACATACCGCCTTGAAGCTTGCATAGTAGCACTCCTTGGCCACACTCTGTTCTCCTTTGATAGTGCACACCCGCTTGGAGTTGGGAACTTCACCGACTGATGATACGTGGAGGGAACCGCCCTAAGTTGGTGAAGCCACGGTCGTCCTAATAGCGCATTGTAAGCGCTAGGAGCATCGATGATCATGAACGCTACGTCATGCCGGACTCCCCCGCAATAGGTGGGTAAGGTCACGGTTCCCACTGTCATTTGAACTCCTCCATTAAACCCGATCAGCGGTGTCTGGCTTCGAACTATCCTCTCCTCGGGCACCTTCATTTCCTTAACTGCATGATGGAAAAGGATGTTCGCCGAGCTTCCATTATCAACCAGGATTCGTTTGATAAGACAGTCAGAGACCTGCAAAGAAATCACAAGCGCGTCGTCATGAGGGTGCGCGATCTCCGGGACATCCTTCTCTATAAACTCAATTTTTCCATGGATTACGGGGGTTTGCGCCTGTGCCACCCACGCCTTAGTAGGACTCTGCCTCCTAGCTCTCTTAGCTGCAGACCGGGTGACTCCGCTGATCTCCGATCCTCCGGTTATGCAGTTTATAGTCCGAATGGGAGCGGGTTGTTTATCGGACGGATCCGCTTGATCTTGCCTCGGAGTTACTTGCTTTTCGCGAGTCCAAGTTCTTTTCCCTTTATCGGACAGAAACTCCGTCAATATACCTCTTTTTAACAGGTCAAGCACTTCCAACCTTAGAGCTCGACAATCCGCCGTATTATGGCCATGATCGCTGTGGAAATCGCAAAACTTCTTTGAATCTCTCAAGGACGGATCAGCCTTCATTCTTGGCGGCCACTTCACTTTATCCGACATTGGGCGAAGTACGCTTTGTACCAATTCCGATGGTTCGATGGTGAGCGTGTACTCTGGTACTCCTGTAGTTAAGGTGTTGACATGGGGCGGTCTACTCCTGGATGGGCGACTATAAGGATGCGGTCGTGAGGGTCGGCGGTCACGCTGTTCAGGCCGACGCTCCTCTCGTGAGACTACCGGCCGTCCGCTGCGCCTTGACCTCCGATACGGCTCATCCTCCTCCCACTTGATTAGCGCCCACGCCCTGTTAAGCGCGTCGTCCATGGTCTGGCAGGGGTAGATCGATAGTTCTCGATATAAGTCCGAATCGACGTCCAGACCCTTGGTGAAAGCTCGGACTGCGGTGCTGTTCGGGCAACTCGGGACCGCCACTAACTCTTTGTTGAATCTGGATAAATATGCCAGCAATGATTCCCCGGGCCTCTGGATTATTGCATATAGATCATCCGGATGTTTATCAAGCTTCCGACTACTCGAGTATTGTCGGAGAAAGAGCTGATGCAATTCGGCAAACGTTGAGATCGATCCCCTTGGCAAGCTAATAAACCACTGTAAGGCCGGTCCGGTGAGACTTGACCCGAAACTTTTACACATGCAAGCTTTGCGGCGAGCGCTAGGAATCGCTAATGCGAACATCTTTTGCTTATAGACCGCGACATGGTTCTCTGGATCGGTTGTACCGTCATAAAGCGCAAAGCTTGGAGGGGTAAAGCGATCAGGAAGCTCGGCCTCCGCAAGCTCAGGTGCAAATGGGGACTCCGCGTAGCTTTCGCGTGGAATGGTTCATTCCGGTGGCGGTAGCCCAGGCACCCTGGCGATCAAGGACTCGAAATAACTTAGCCGCTGTTCGAACCGTCGTTCCAGCTGCGTCAGCGCCGATCCTCCTGCGTAATCTGGATTTGGTTCCCTGTGATTAGCGTTTGGTTCTATCAACGTTCCCGGCGTCCTTTGATTATTCTCTTCTTCGGCTACCCGATTGAATTCATCATGCAAGTCATGGGCAGTGAATGTTCGAACCCTACTTGCGCTCCCTGGCTCTTCGATTAACGGACGGTTCGCCAACTGATTCAATCGGCGGTTGTCTTGTTCGAGAGCCTGGCACTTCTGGGTAACGGCCTCCACTTGAGCACCCAGCTTTTCCATTACGCCTCGAGCTGTCTGAACCTGACTAACTAGTTGCGCTACGTACGGGTCTTGCATCAGCGCCGGTGGTGGCGGAGGGAATGACAGTTCGTTGAGTGGGGTTACGTTGAAGGCTCGTCGCATATCCTCCAATGACCCAGAGGGTTGATCTGTTCCTCGTCCGCCAGGATTTTGCCGTCCTCGACCTGCACCAGATTGCTGGCCACGACCCTGACTCGATCCTCTTCCAGCTCCAGGGAGTGTGATATCTCCTTGCGGGGGATCAGTTCCACCGATGACAGGCTCCCGATTTCCGTGATCTGCCATTCCTTAAATAATTTGTTAGTACTAAATCTGTTCTTGGGCCCCACGGTGGGCGCCAAATTGTTGTGGGTGTTTTTATGTAGAATTGGAGCCCAAGAACAATTTGATTAACAATATAGTAAATAATTTAAAATTACAGCAAGTAGGCAGAAATATTGCTTTTGATTGCAAAAATGAATACAATAGTATGGAAATAAGAAAAATCGAGTAAGATATGAGATAAATAAATTGAATCGAGCTCTGTCGAGGTATGATAGCAATTCTTGATTTGTGCAGCCTCCTCAGATTATGCCCTTCCAGAAATATATATAGCCATTCCCAAGATAACGGTCATCGCTTGAATTCCATGATACCCGCCGAGCTTTTATTGCTGATTTGTCCGTTTTGCATTCAAGAGATCCGCTCCTCCCTAATTAAACGCGCCTTAAATGTCGAGCTATGGATTCGAATTCCTGCAGTTCGACCCACAGTTTTCGAGCTATATTGTCGACCCATCATTGTGGGCCTTATCCAGAGTTTGAGCCCAAGGCGCTTACTCAGGCAAATTAGTGGGTCGTTATTGGGCTTCTGAATATCGACCTCAACAGCATGCAACGGATAAAACCAGCTAAACCTAGAGAAATCATCAATGAAGATAGTGTAATAACGAAAACCAGAATGAGATTTTATTGGAGAGCGACCCCAAAGGTCGCAATGAACCAAACCCAGTACATGCGATGCACGTTTATCAGAAATAGGAAAAGACAAGTGCGAGTTCTTAGCTAACTGACAAGACAAACATAGACTATCTAACGGAAAGGGAGAAGTAGTAGAAATCAAACTAAGTTTTTGCAAAAGACAGAGGACTTTAAATGAAGTATGGCCAAGACGGTTGTGCCAGATTTCTGAAGAAGCACGAGGAGGGCAAGAAGTAGCTATTGCCGTGAGGGCTGAGATTGGTTGACGAAGCACGTACAACCATGCTTACGCACGCCGGTGGCAATAATCTGGCCGGTGTCCCGAGTCCGTATGTGAAGCTGCGAGTCATTAAACAACACGTCAACAGGAAAATCAAGTGTAAGGCGGCTAATAGATAGCAAATTCTTAGTTATGGAAGGCACAACAAGAACAAATGATATAGATATAGAATCTGAAAGAGATAAAGAGCTTGAATGTGTTATGTCTAGGCGAACACCATTGCCAACTGTCACATGATCGCCGCCGGTGTATGGCGTGACGTTATCCAGAGAAGATGGATCTGCTGCGATGTGTGCAGACGCCCCAGTGTCCAAATACCAATCAGAAATCAGAATAGGAGAAACATTGCACTGAGCGGAAAAGACTTCCGCAATATTAGCCGAAGATGCAGGGCGAGAAGACCGAACGAAAGACCTGTCGATGCGCTTGGGGCAGTCAAAAGCATCATGGTCGTTTTGCCTGCAAAAATAGCACCAAGGTTTGCGATTTTTCCATTTTCTGCCCTGAGACCGTCCGCCATCTTTGGAGGAGTTGTTTTTACCACCGTTGTCACGCGACTTCGACGCAGCATAAAAAGCAACCGACTGCGACGAGGGCGAGGAGTCTGACGACTTGAGGAATAATTCATGACTTAAGGCGCGAGCCAATAATTTGTCGAAATCAGGGAGGGTCTCCTGAGCCATCTGAGCCGCCGTAAAATTGGAGAAGGACGATGCCAACCCGCGGAGAAACCAATGAGATTTATCCGAGGGATCAATAGCTCGCCCAATAGCCGACAACTGATCACAGAGGGATTTAAATCGGCGACCAAAATCGACAACCGAGAGATCTCCCTGCTTCATGGATAGTAGGTCATCCTTGAGACTAAGTTCCCTTGCCTTGGAACAATGACTGTAAGAGCGAGAGAGGGATGTCCAAACATCATGCGACGTTGAACAACCTATGATTACTGCCATAGACTCCTCCGTGAGTGTCGAGACAAGAAGGAGTTTGATAAGTTGATCTCGAGAGTACCACTTGGAGAAATCCGGGTTAATTGTGGTTGCGCCGGAGACGACGATCGTGCGAGGCGGATGAAGGACCGATCCATCAACATAGGGCATGAAGTTCTGCGTAATAAGTAACAACTCGATCTGTGCATGCCAAAGGAGATAGTTGGAGGATGTAAGTTTTATATTGACCATGTGAATGATCGTGGAGAGAGACAAGGTGGGAAGATCATTCTGATCGACTGGGGCAGCCATAATCGGCCGAAACAAACGCAGTCGTCGAGAAGAAAAAAATCTAGGGTTTATGCCAAGGTTTGGTTGATACCATGTAGAGAAATAATTCCCTTTATTTCACTCAATGAATAATAATGTACAATGAGATATATATAGAGAGGAAATCAAATCTATCTATCTAATATACAAGATATACATAATATTAGAAAACTTGATACACAAGATATTGTAGTATCTAATATATATCTCAAGAGATTCCAAGAGCTCCGTTTACCTTTGTAAATCGAACCTCAACAACTTTGACTTGGCTCTTCTCCAAAAGTGGAATGTTCGTAAGTGTGACTTATTTCTCCAATTAATGGCAAAAAAGACAATTTGAAGTGGTAAGATCTTGATTTCAAATTCTTACTTCATTGGTGTTTAATCTTGAGCTCATTAAATCGTAAAGGTTTTGGCCTAGTGAGGGAAGATTATATTTTGTGGAGTAAGGTTTGATGATACCAAATAAAGAGGTAGGAAAGAAATGTCACTATCCAAACCAAGGTTCAAGGTTGGACTTGCATTAATAGCTAAATCCAAAAGGTTGGTTTTACAAAGTTTAAAATTAACATATTTCGATTTTGGTGAAAGGAATGAGCTTACTCTCATTGGTGTATAAATCTTCACGTCCAAGTCTCGCAATTAAAATTGGAATGAAGACATCGAGATGCAACATTCGATACAGTATTTTATGATTGACTTAGATTAATTAATCTAGTACTATTTGAGGCTATATTGCCATCAATCAATTTAATATAATCATTATTGTCGAATCCGTCTATGGTTATAAGATATCTGATGCTAACATTCCATTAATTTAATCGTCTAGAATTACCAGCTTCAAAAATTTAAAGAGTTGGTTTTCTGAGAGACGGTCTCACCATTTTTTTATTGTGAGACAAATCTTAATATATTATTTCAATAAGTTAAATATATTATTTCATTTAAAAAATTACTCCCTCCGTCCCGGTGAAGTAGTCCCTTTTCTTTTCGGCACGGGAATTAAGAGTTGTGAGTGTAGTGGAATTAATATTTTATTGGTGAGTGTGAAAAAGGTTGCCATTTTAGGAAAATGGGACTATTCTATGGGACAAACAAAAAAGGAAAGTGGGACTACTTCAATGGGACGGAGGGAGTACATCATTTGCAATAAAGAAACACATCATTTCATTAAATTCGTCTCACAATAAAAATGATGAAACCGTCTCATCTAAAAATAAGAAAATATATTTGCGTTATGGTTTATTTTAATTTCTCAATTGTTTAGTATTTTGTATGTTAAATTAGTTACTTTTTATTTATACTTTTAATTGTGTAAGTAAAATTAATTATTAAATAAATAATAAATACATCTATTAGTATATTAATCTGGTATATTAACTAAAAAAAAATTATGGAGTTTTATCGATTCAGGACCCGAAACATAGTTTAATTATCAATTCAGGACCCGAAAGATTAATTGTCAATTCAGGACCTGAAAGATCACAAAAATTCTCAATCCAGGACCCGAAAGATCATACAATTCTCAATCCAGGACCTCAATATCAGGTCCTGGATTGAGAATTGTTTGATCTTTCGGGTCCTGGATTGACAAATCATCTTTCGGGTCTTGAATTGACAATTTAACTATCTTTTGGGTCCTGGATCGACAATTCTCCAATAATTATCTATAGTTTTAGCTAAAAATATGAGTTCAAAGATATGTATTAAAAAAATTCATCATGGCATTTGAGTTGTTTTATTTATTGTTTTTTTATTACTAATATATAAGGCGAATAAATAATAAATTAAAATTCCATTATGATAAATTAAATTATTCTCCTAATTTGTTGTATGATAATCGTCCAAATTATTCTCCTAATTTGTTGTGCTATAGTATTAGTTTTGAAAATAGAATTTAAAATATAAATTGTTGGAGTATTCGAATAAAATAAATTTACAGTATATGATAATAAATGTTTTAACTAAATGTTGTTGGAGTATTAAATAAAATATGTTTGACAATAATAACTCATATTTTTCGCTAAAAATAATATGGATATTTTCATTTTATATACCAAATTTATTTATTAATAGATAAATTTATTATTTTGTGTTTTTTAATTAATTAATAATAAATTTATTTTATTATTTCAGTTATTACTTTATTATTTAGATAAATCAAAAGTATAAATAAAAAAATTAAATTAATATACAAAATAATAAACAATCGAGAAATAAAGAGAAAATCATAAAGTAAATATATTTTCTCTCCTAATTAGGGTAAAACAGTAATTTTTTGAGATGAAGGATTAAATTGAACCAAATTAAATAGTAAAAGGGCTTAATTGAACCAAATAGTCATGCAGGGGCTAAAGTGTTCCTATGACAATAGTCGGAGGGCTAAATTGACCATTATCCTTATTTTATTTGTCATTTATAATTTTGTATAAAAAAATTCGGTCGTATAATATAAACGAACCAGATTACTGCTGAAGCGATCAAATCTTAAACCAGCCGGAAGAGCATGGAGGTCAGAGCCAGAGCGCCTGGGAAGATCATACTCTCCGGCGAGCACGCCGTCGTTCACGGATCCACCGCTGTCGCTGCCGCCATTGATCTCTATACTTATGTCTCTTTCCGCTTCCCCACTCCCCAGGGTACTCTACTGATTATGCCCATTCACATGTTGTATATTGGTTTATGATTGATGAGAATGTTCATTTTCGGGATCGGCTTTCTATCGTTTCTGGTTGATTACGTCTTTGAACTGATATCTTTGTCCATTGGGGATTATCTGGTGTAATTAGAGAAATTAGTTAATAGCGCAGTAGCTACCCATGATTAATCACAATCTACGTGTAGCTTGTTTGGAGCTTCTGAAACTTGACAATTTTTGGCCTACATTGAAAATTTCTGTGATGTGTTTGTGAGTGCAAGGTTTTGAGATAAGATTATTATCATTTCAATAATCAGTCTTGCAGAGCTCTGTTTATCTTCTGAGAAGATAGTTTCTCAAAATATGAATCGGCAAAATCAGAGTATCAAGGTTTTTTCTTTTTTGTTGTTGTTGAATAACTGGATGCGTCATTGAGACGTTTTGTGAGCTTATGGTAAATCTTTTTAGCGTAGCAATTTATGTCTTCGTTACATGTCAGGTGGTGGGTTTGCACTTTGTTTTCTTGATTTAGCTTTAAACTTATTCAATTGGAACTGGAAGTGTGTTCATGCTAAAAGGTATATCTGAAGGATTTGACTAAAGTTGTTCCTTCTGTTGGCATTACCTTTTAAGATAAAAGTGTTTTCAGATCCTTCCCATTAGCTGGTAGAGGTGAAAGAATTGAAAATATTGATTCATAGTGAAAGACCAATATTGATGTAGCAAAAAAGATTACTAATACTGTAATATATCATTGTGAAATGGAACCCACGGCTAGCTTGCAGTTCTATATTTATCTGCTAATCTCTCTATTTTCTCTCTTTACTTCTTGGGGCATTAGATAATGATGAGGCTCTGAAACTCCATCTCAAGGATATGAATTTGGAGTTTTCTTGGCGAGTTGAAAAGATTAAGGAAGTTCTACCTGAATTGCACAATTCTGCTTCCTCTCCTACATCATGCTCATTAGAGACTACAAAAGCAATTGCTTCTTTAGTTGAAGAACTACATTTACCAGGGGCTAAGACAGGACTTGCTTCGGGAATTTCAGCTTTCCTTTGGCTATATACATCAATTTATGGGTACGCAATTGAGCTTTATACATGTTACCATAATGTACTCTAAGCAAGAATAATTGCATCTAATTCAGTAGCATTTTTTTTTTCTTTATCAGTGATAAGCCTGCTAAAGCTGTTGTAACTTCTCAGCTGCCACTAGGCTCTGGCTTAGGTTCATCTGCTGCCTTATGTGTTGCGCTCTCCGCAGCCCTCCTTGCAGTATCTGGTTCTTCGAAACTTGATTTTAGCCAGCAAGGTTGGCAAGCATTTGGGGACAGTGAACTAGAACTGGTAAACAAATGGGCTTTTGAAGCTGAAAAGATTATCCACGAAAGGCCATCTGGGATAGATAATTCAGTAAGCACCTACGGTAAGTTAAAAATGCTCCTTCCAAATCCATTATTTTCCAAGCTAAACGTAAGAACCTCTTAATGAAGTACTGTAAATAACTTACATGACTGGCTCAGCATGACATATGATTATGTCAGCTAACAAATTTTTTTTTTTTTTTCAGGGAACATGATAATGTTTAAGTCTGGCGAACTCACACGTATCAAGACAAATATGCCTTTGACAATGCTCGTAACTAACACGAAAGTTGGGAGAAATACTAAGGCATTGGTAGCTAGTGTGTCAGAAGGAGCATTGAGACATGGTAGTACCATGACTTCTGTATTTAATGCTGTGGATTCAATCAGCAATGAGATGGCTGTCATAATCCAATCACCAGTTTCTGATGATATCGCCACAACGGAGAAAGAGGAAAAACTAGGGGAACTGATGGAGATGAATCAGGGATTACTCCAGTGCATGGGTGTCAGTCATGCTTCAATCGAGACAGTGATCAGAACTACATTAAAATACAAGCTATCCACTAAACTAACAGGAGCTGGTGGAGGAGGCTGCGCTCTCACTCTACTACCTACCCGTATCCTTTTTGTTTTGTGCTTATCACAGTCACAGGGGGGCTGATGTATATTTTTTTTTCATTACTTGATTTAGTAACTATAGTTCAAAATCTCATCTTATTCTGCTATATAACAACAGTCATGATCTTCATATATCTTTTATTTGATATCTCGCTTATTGGAAAAAAAGCAATTTCTTTGACTAGATGTACCAGTATTAGCAGCAACGGTCGTTGATAAACTAATGGTGGAGCTAGAAGGATGTGGGTTCCAATGTTTGATCGCCGGAATCGGTGGAAGAGGCATGGAGGTTAGCTTTACTGGTTTCTCCTAACATAGCCCACTAGTGATACCCAAATATTAGATCTCTACCTTAATCTTCAAATAATAGTTTATATAGTTTACATATCTAATCGCTCTGCATCCCCCTTTTCCCTCTTACTTCTTTTTTTTCTTTTCCCCATGCTAGTTACTTATGTCATCTATGAGCTGCATTCTTGTTAAGTAGTCATTTGAGTTCTTGCAAATCATGTGCAGTGTCGAGTTAATCAATTCTTGATTTGCGCGCCTAATTTACCTTATTGATGAGTACTCGTCTCATATGTGACGTATTCATTTAATCTCCTTATAAAATTTTCAACATTACTTTCATTATGATTTTTCTCTCACCTAGATTAATATATATTTTATTTAAATATTAATGTCTAAAAGTTTAGAATCGATCAAATTCTTAAGATTGTAAATGAAATATATATATATAATATATATATATATATAGGGATGCGATCCAGTGAGAACCACTCTTACCATAAGAAATAAGAACCAATCCTTGCCATTGATTTTGATGAATGAACGCTCAGAATTTTACTAAAATTTTCGGTCATTTTATCTCAAAAAACCTGCATTATAGGATATTCTTGTCATTTTGTACTTATTTAAGATTCTATTTGCATATTCTTTCTCGACATGCATTATATATCTAACAAACATTCATTATATGCATAAGAAACATGCATTATATACCTAGGAAACATGCATTATATACCTAACAAACATCTTCCTGCATTATAATATGGTATTACTCTTATTTTAGAACAATATTACTATAATTATACGACATTACTTCCTCTATTATATATAATACTACCTCCGTCCCATAACAATTGTCTTGTTTGGAAATGGCACAGATACCAATGCGAGTAGAGATAGAGGAAATTAGTATTTTATTAGTGAGTGTGTTTAAACTTTCCATTTTAGGAAAGAAGACAATTGTTTGGGACAGACGAAAAAGGAAAACAAGACAATTGTTTTGGGACGGAGGGAGTATTACTTTAATTTTAGAGCAAAATTATATTACCTTCATTATAATACATATGTTATTACTATATAATAACAAGTGCAAATATAATGATGAATGATGATTTCGCTGAAATAAACATGTTGCATTTTATCTATCATATTCTGCATTATATACTATAACTTCATGCATTATATTATGCAACTGCATTCATTATATAAGAATTCATGTACTGTTACGAGAATTATGCATATTATACATGGTATTACTTTTATTTAAGAGAAAATTATATTACTTTCATTATAATGCATATGTTTTTATTATATAATACATAACAAGTGCAAATATAATGATGAATGACGATTTCGCTGAAAAAACATGTTGCATTGTATCTATCATAATTTGCATTATATACTATAATTTCAAGCATTATATTGTGCTATTGTATTCATTATATAACTTCATGCATTATATTGACCTCGACATGCATTATATACCTAACAAACATTCATTATATACCTAACAAAAATGTATTATATAATATAGTAATATACATTTATATAATATAACAAAAAAAATACATAATTAAAAACAAGTAATATATGATCAACTTTTATGACAACTATGACATTATCTACAGTATGCAAAGATAATGAATTTTAATTTTTTTTATCTTACAGGAAAAAAGTTATTGCATTTTATCTATCATATTCTGCATTATATATTATAACTTCATGCATTATATTGTGCAACTTCATTCATTATATAAGAATTCGTTAACTGCTACGAGAATTATGCATATAATCACTAATTTTCATTTTTACGATGATTTTTAAATCGAAACATATGCAATATGGATTTCGTTTGAAAGATAATTAAATTACCTTTAATTTGATATATGATAAATTAAAAAATAATCTAAATCGAAGGAGATATGATCATTTAAAGATTTAGGATGATTTTAGAGGAGAGAGAAAAAATATTACAAAATTACCCTTTAATGAATGTTTCACTACACTATAATGCAGACAGAATTTATTTAGTCTTGAGCGTTGGATCACCAATTGGATGGCCAAGGTTAGTTCTTATTTTCACATGGTAAGGGGAGTTCTCATATGATCACTCCCCTATATATATATATATAGGAGGGCTCATGTAAAAAAAAATCCTTATGTGAGAAAAAAGAATGAATCATGTCCATCAGATCTAAAAAAATCAATGGTTGATATTGAATCAAGCAACAACAAAAATGCAATCAAGCAACAAAATAATCAAGCAACAACTAAAGCACAATCAAGCAACATTGCAATCAAGCAACGACCTGAATACAATCAAGCAATGCCATAAATACAATCAAGCATCTTTCTCACTTTCTCACGTTAAGAGTTTTCTCACGTTAGGGGTGGAAATAAGCTGTCGGACTTAACTTTGGTTAGCTTAGTTAAGCATGCTATAATTAGAAGAGGTCTCTTATTTATAATAAACTTTTTTTTAGATCTGAGTATGTCCTTTTAAGTTAGGTACTAGTCTAATTTTTAGTCTATTAAAAATATATTTCATTGTTTGAGATTATTTTATATTTATAAATATTTTTTTATGTTTTTAAATTATAAATATATTATATAATTTAAATAATCAAATATATATAGTATTTTATATAAATTTATTATTTGGTAACAAATAAATTATTAAGATAATTTTTATTTCTAAATTTTAAAAATATAGTTTTTGATTTTAAATAATAAATATATTCAATCAATTATATAATATTTGATTATTTAAATAGGTTGGCATGTTAGACTTTATAAGCCTATTTTGGAGCACGGATATGAGTTTGCTTAACTAAAGAGACTTTATAAGTAGCTAACCCTAATTTTCTTACAAAATAAATTCGACCTGGCTTGGCCTGTGATAGATTAGACCGAAGGCCCGGCTTATCAGTTGCGTATTCTAAAATTTAAAATTGGGGATACAATATATAAATATAATAAATTGGGGATACATTATGTAAAAATATATATAAATAATATGTAAAAGTATATATAAACAATAGTAAAAATATATAAACTTATTAAAAAAAATATTTCGGGGGTACAAGTGTACCCCATATTACCCCTAAATCCACCACTGCGGCCTATTATCATCCCTATATATAATAAGAAAGGATGATATATACACTTGATCTTAGCCAAAAGGCCGAGAAAGGTAAAAAGTAATATATATATATATATATATATATATAGAGAGGAGGGATCATGTAAAAAAAAATCCTCATGTGAGAAAAAAGAATGAATCATGTCCATCAGATCTAAAAAAATCAATGGTTGATATCGAATCAAGCAACAACTAAAATGCAATCAAGCAACAAAATAATCAAGCAACAACTAAAGCACAATCAAGCATCTTTCTCACTTTTCACCTTAAGAGTTTTCTCACAATGTCTTCCTCAAATTCTGATCCCTATGCCAAACTCAGTATTGTCAAAAACTCAGACAACTCCTTCACACGTCTGCCGGGATTCTATCCGGCCACCGCCGCCTGCTCCGATCCAGCCTCTCCAGATCCCGTCCTCACCAAGGATATCCCCATCAACCCACTAAACAACACCTGGGCTCGTCTATATCTGCCCCGCCCCCAACACTCCTCCGACAAGTTGCCCCTCATCATCTTCATCCACGGCGGAGGCTTCATTATCGCCAGCGCAACCACGACCCTGTTCCACAAGTTCTGCTGCGACATCGTCCTCCACCTCCCGGCGGTGATGGTGTCGGTGGACTACCGCCTGGCGCCGGAGCACCGCCTGCCCGCCGCCTACGACGACTGCATGGAAGCGTTGCACTGGGTCAAAGCCGCCGCCGACGAGTGGCTGACCAAGCACGTTGACTTCTCAAAGTGCTTCGTGATGGGGAACAGCGCCGGCGGTAACGCAGCGTTCCACGCGGGATTACGGGCGGCGGAGTGCGTGGATGAGCTGTTGCCCCTGAGGATCCAAGGGCTGATATTGCACCAGCCGTTCTTCGGCGGCGTGGAGAGGACCTCGTCGGAGATGAGACTGGCGAATGATGATGTGATCCCGTTGGAATCACTTGACCAAGCGTGGGATATGGCGTTGCCCATTGGGGCGGATCGCGACCACCCGTTCAGCAATCCGGCCAAGGTGGAGATCTCGGATAAGATGAAGATAGAAGGGTGGAAAGTATTGGTGACTGGGTATGAAGGCGACCCGCTCATTGATCGACAGAAGGAGGTGGTGGAGCTGCTGAGGGAGAAGGGGGTGTCGGTGGTGGAAGATTTCAGACATGGCGGATCTCATGGCATTGAATTCTACGACCACTCTTATGCCCAACTCTTTTCTCATGTCCTTAAAGACTTTCTACTCAGTTTTTGATTTAAAGCTGTCGTGCACGTTGGTCATTACTATATCTCACTCATTAAAAATATAAGATTTTATATTGTGTTCATGTTGAGTCGTATTATCCGATAATATAAGATTTTATATTGTGTTTGATAGGGTTTTCCACAAGAACGAAATAGTTTATTGATGCATATAAATAGAGAGAAGTACAAGATATGAAACTATCTAAAAGATATGAAAAAACTAGAAGAAACCCTAGATACATGCATATCTAGGTTAAACTAAATCTAATATTCTATCATCCCCCTCAAGCGAAGGCGTCAGAATAGTGATGAGGCTGAGCTTGCGACGAAAGAACTCGAACAAGGGGCGAGGGAGAGCTTTGGTGAAAACATCGGCGAGCTGTAATTCTGTAGGAACAAATTCAGTGACAAGCTTACCAGCTTGAACGAGCTCTCGGACAAAGTGGTAGTCAATGTCAATGTGCTTCACTCGTTTGTGAGCAACCGGATTTTGAGTAAGGAAGATGGAGCTCTTATTGTCGCAAAACAAATGCGGTGGTCGAGCAATGGACACATGTAGTTCGCGAAGAAGAGAAGTGAGCCAGACAACTTCAGCAGCAGTGTTCGCCATCGCCCTATATTCTGATTCGCAGCTGGAACGAGCGACTGTGGGCTGCTTCTTAGCACTCCAAGATACCAAGTTACCCGCTAGAAATATGGCATGACCATAAGTGGATCGACGAGTGTCTATGCATCGAGCCCAATCAGCATCAGAGTAAGCAACCAAATCACAATCAGATTTGCGAGTGAACAGAAGACCGTTAGAGAGGGTACCCTTGATATAGCGTAGGATGCGCTTGGCGGCTTGAAGATGTTCAGTTGTCGGAGCTTTCAAAAATTGACTGAGTAAGTTTATAGCAAATGAGATATCGGGACGGGTAATGGTGAGATATTGTAGAGCGCCAACAATTGAACGATAATAAGTGATGTCCTCAAGGGGATCGCCATCATGAGGAAGAACCAAGCCTACGGGTAGGGGAGTTGCGACAGGTTTTGCGTCAAGCATGTCAGTGCGCTCGAGGATATCACGAGCATATTTGGCTTGAGACAGTAACAGGCCATCGGGAACACATGTAACTTCCAATGCCAAGAAATAACTCAGACGCCCCATATCCTTAATAGCGAATTCAGCATGCACGTGCGCAATAAAACTGGAGATGTAGACAGCATTGTTCCCAGTGAGGATAATATCGTCGACATAAACAAGGAGATATAAGAGAGTGGAATCCCGACTGAATATGAAGAGAGACCTGTCGGACTTGCTGCAAAGAAAACCAGACGATATGAGGAAGGAACTTAAGCGTTGGAACCATGCGCGCAGAGCCTGCTTAAGACCATAAAGAGCCTTACGAAGGAGACAGACATGATTCGGGAAGCGAGGATCAGCGAAGCCAGGTGGTTGAGCCATGTAGACAGGGATCGAGAGAACACCGTTGAGAAACGCATTTTTGACATCAAGTTGATGGAGAGGCCAACCATGCGCAACTGCAAGAGATAGAACGACACGCACGATTGCTGCATTGACAACCGGGCTGAAGGTGTGAGAGAAATCCAAACCAGGAACCTGAGAGAAACCCTGAGCTACTAGCCGAGCCTTATAGCGTTCGATGGAACCGTCAGAGCAAAATTTGGTCCGAAAAACCCACTTAAAGCCAACGATATTCGAAGAAGATGGTGGAGGTACAAGTTCCTAAGTATTGTTTTGGCGTAAAGCAGTCATTTCTTCATTCATTGCTGCAAGCCAGAGAGGGTTCTTGGAAGCAGATTTAAAACCCTTGGGCTCAGTGGATGAAGTGAGCGCCGTGTGTAGAGCCGTCGTGACGTAATATGGAAGATGCCGGGGTTTGAAAATCCCAGCACGTGCTCGAGTAACCATAGGATGAGCTGGAGGTTCCGGAGCAGGAGGATGTTGCGGTTGGACTGGCGGAGTAGCAGGCTGCGGCAATGGAATGGCCGAGGGACGGTCATCGGAATGCGTAGGACATAGAGTGCAAGGCCGATGAGTATCAGTCGACGGCTGTGTAGGCGAGACCGCGGGAGCTGGAGGTGGTGGAGATGCATCATGTGGCTCAAGAAAGGTGGAGATGTCAAGCTTCGAGATGGCCGAACTTGTTGGTGCGGCAGTCAGAGGAAAATTAAGTTCGTCGAACCGCGCATGTCGAGTGACATACACACGGTTTGTGGATAAGTCGAGGCATCAAAAACCCTTATGCTGGGATGAAAAACCAATAAAAATACAAGGAATACTCCTCGGAGAGAACTTGTTAGCAGCATAATCTCTCAAACAAGGATAAACTCTGCAACCGAAAGGATGAAAATTACCATAGTTGGGAGGAGAGCCAAAAAGCGTCTGAAATGGCGAGAGCCCTTGAAGAGATGAAGACGACAGACGATTGATGATATATGCTGCTGTAGAGAATGCCTCAACCCACATATGAAGCGGAAGTTTGGAATGAAAAAGCAGTGCAAGGCCGGTTTCTGTGATGTGTCTGTGTTTGCGTTCTGCACGCCCATTTTGTGAAGGAGTGTATGGACAAGACTTGAGGTGGCGAATCCCTCTAGATGTAAAGAACGATTGAGTAGCATGGCTAGTGAACTCAGTTCCACCATCTCTCTGAAATATCTTTATGCGTCTGGAAAACTGATTCTCCACAAGTGCAGTAAAGTTTTGTAAAACTACAAAGAAGTCTGACTTTCGCACAAGCAGAAAGAACCAAGTGAAGAGGCTGAAATCATCTACAAAAATCACATAATATCGAAAAGATGCAGAAGATGTAATGGGCGCTGGTCCCCATAAGTCACAATGGACAAGATCAAGTACATGCTTAGAGCGCTTTTCATTCAATGTAAAGGGCAAGCGCGAGCTTTTTGCAATTTGACAAGAAGAACACAGAGACGGCTTTAGCAGACATGATGTAACAGAAATAAAACCTTGTTTATTAAGTAAGGAAATTGAATCATAAGAAACATGGCCTAAACGGCTATGCCAAAGTTCAAAAGAAGCACGTAAAACATTATTCTTCAACTGAGAGAGAAAGACAGACTGCACTTGATCAAGAGCGTAGAGACCAACACTACGTCGCCCTCTTGCGAGAATCTCCTTTGAATGACGGTTCTGAATAGCAAAAAACTTATCAGAAAAGATAACATCGACGGGAAAGTCAGCCGTGAGCTTGCTGACCGATAATAGATTCTTCGTCAGAGAAGGGACAACCAGTACATCCAATAAATCAACAGAATTTGAAAGCCGTGAATAACCAATATGAGAAATATTAAGGTGAGCACTGTTACCAACAATAACACGATCCGAGCCCGTATAAGGCTGAGAGGAGTCGAGATGGGACTCGTCAGGAGTCATGTGGGCGGAGGCGCCAGTGTCCAAATACCAATCCGATGCTGGGGAAGAGGAGATAAAGCAGGTCGAGTTAAAAGCCTAGCGAGGTTAGCATGGGGTGAGCGTGAATAGCGTTCAGAACACGCATCGGCATAATGACCTTCTTGACGGCATATCTGACAACGAGGAGGACGACGCTGCTTATTCTTATTATTGTCGCGCCGCTGCTGGTTGGTATTAGAGTTTTTGTTGTTGCCGCGGCGATTAGCATCGATGGAAGAATTTTTAGATTGTCCAAGGAACGCGACCTGCGAGGAAGAAGAATTTTCCAGAGAGTCCTGAAAAATAGAGAAGCTTTCGGCTTTAGATAACAAATCTCGAAAAGTAGGTAAGGTCGTGAGAGCCATCTGGGTGATGGAGAACGACGAGAAGGCAGGGCCGAGGCCCCGAAGAAACCAATGTGCTTTGTCAGTTTCATCGATGGGTCGTCCGATGGCGGTGAGTTGATCACAAATAGCCTTGAAGTCACGACCATATTCTGTGACGGATCGAGAGCTTCTCTTGAGTAACTGGAGATCATCCTTAAGACGTAATTCTCGCGTCTTAGATTTATTGCTGAAAGCGGCATCGAGCGCGACCCATACTGCACGCGACGTCGTACATCCGAGGACCTCAGCCATGGCTTCTTCGGTTAGGGTCGAGAGCAAGAGGCTGAGCAGTCGCTGGTCCTGAATACGCCATGTATCGTACGCCAGATTTGGCATGGACACGGCCGGTCGCGTGGGAGAGGCAATCAGCGGAGGAGGAACCGGAGCGGAGCCATCTACATACTTCATCAAATCTTGACAAGAGAGCAATGGTACGAGCTGTGAACGCCATAGAAGAAAATTGGAGGAGCACAATTTAATCGTAACCATATGAACGAGAGTGGAGAGTGGGAGAGGGTCAGTCGACATAGTGAACGACGACGGAAAGAAGGAGAAGAAGGGAGGGAGAGACGGCTGATTTGATGAGGGAGGAAAAGGATCGATTATATGGCTGATACCATGATAGGGTTTTCCACAAGAACGAAATAGTTTATTGATGCATATAAATAGAGAGAAGTACAAGATATGAAACTATCTAAAAGATATGAAAAAACTAGAAGAAACCCTAGATACATGCATATCTAGGTTAAACTAAATCTAATATTCTATCAGTGTTCAATTGTGTTCGTGTTGAGTCGTATTATCTGATAATATAGCGTGTTCGTATTATTTACTATGTATTTCTTAAAGAATTCTGATGTGTGTCGTGTTCGTGTTATATTCATGTAATATTGTTTTATATGATTAGATTTTGGATTCTTAACAGGTAAAAAACTGTGTTCGTATCGTGTTTCATCGTATTCATATTGCATTGTGTCTTGTCGTATTTAATACCATTATTATTTTGCAAGTTTGTATCAAATTATCGTATCATGTCTAAAATTACCTCCCTAATCTGAGCTATATAATTACTTACAATTTAAGTTCCTTGCTTCTAATTTATAATTTTGTTGATATTTCTGCTTCCAAATCTATTACTAAAGTTACTCGAAATATATATCATCTATATGTAATTCAATGTACATCTCAAAATATTTTTTATATATTAAATTGATTGCGAACATAAATGATAAAACAAAAAATAAAGAATGAAGAAATTTATTGTGATATGAGTTTGCACTCTATGTCCTCCCATGAAGTTTTCTTATGGTATACTTTACTATGCGGAGAAAATATGAGTAGTGGACAAGTTTACAATGATGAGAGTAAGATTATTTATGGGAAGAGATTCCTAGATATACTACAATTATATATGTGCATTACGTAAACACAATTTGAATATTTATCATATGTTAGGATATCAATTTAGTATGAAATTTGTAAGTTGAGCCAAACAGTCCGATTAACATCGAGTTCGGGACAAAAGATATTTAACAAAAATGAATTGAGTTAAATGGTCAAGAGCTAAATGTGTTGGTCACGCCACACTAAACTATTTTAAAAAGATAAAATCATTAATTTTCTTTGTAATATAATGAAATTATTATTAGTTTCTAAAAAAATAAATCTAAACTATTTTATACTATAAATTTATTTATTTCTAATTGGATGGAAGTATTAAAACGAACTTTTTATACATATATATATATATATATATAGTTGCATTATATGGTTACCTAGCTTTCCTATGTTATATGAGACTAAAATCTAACCTTCCAATTTGAATTTGGATGGATATGATTAAGTTTAAATTTTAATGATTAAATATATAATAAGGGTAATGAGGTAATTAATTTATATTATTATTTCTCATTAACCAACTCAATGTTACGTTATTACTTGTTTCTCTCTCCCATCAATATTCTCTCTCATTTATCATTCTTATAAAATTTTAAAGAATCATAACTCATTCAATTTAAGTTATTTTTTTACATACTATATATTAAATTAAAGATAATTTAATTATCTTTCAAACGAAATCCTTATTACATATGTTCAGAATAAGATAATCGAAGTAAAACTAAATAATGTAATAGTTAAAGCTAAATAATGTACCATAATATAGAGAATAATGTAATGGTATAGTATACTTACCTAATTTCGATGTTGTTCTTATAAAAATTGGGGAAAATCTTGATTTCACAATTGCGGTTGCATTTTATACATAAAAAAGGTGTTCGAGTGCTACATTATGTGTCGTCTTTGTATTATATCATCCATGTTTATTTTTCAGTTGCATGATATAGATCAAATTATTGCATGAATGATACATTGTGCATCGACTGAGTGATACATTATGTGTCACATGAGTATTACATTATTCATATCTGTTTTTTTGCGTTGCAGTATATAGATCAAAGTGTTGTCTGAATGGTACAATATGTGTTGTGGTACATTATGTATCGACTTTATAGTACATTATTCAACCGTATGTACATTATTTATGTATGTATTTTTTATGGTTGCATGATATAAATCAAAGAGTTGTCTGAATGATACATTATATATTGAGTGAGTGGTACATTATGTATTGATTGTATATTACATTATTTGACTGTACATTATATTATTCATGTCTGTTTTTTTGCGGTTGCATGACGTTGATAAAAATATTGTCTGAATGGTGCATTGTATATTACATTATTAATGTCTGATTTCTTGCCGAAAAAAGAAACAAATAGTTCTCTTTATTCATCAATCAGTAATTCTCTTTATTACTATTACAGTATTACATTATTCTTATTATTATGTTACATTATTTAGTTTTAGCTATTACATTATTTGATTTTGCTACAATTACCTTATTCCTAACATATGCAATAGGGATTTCGTTTGAAGGTAATCAAATTATCTTTAATTTGATATATAATAAGTGAAAAAATAATTCAAATTGAAGAAGTTATAATTATTTAAAGTTTTGTAGGAAATATAGAGGAGATAGAAAAATGATGAGAGAAAGAAAAATAAGAAACAACGTGTGATTGGTTAATGAAAGAGAATAATATAAATTAATTACCTAATCTACCTAATATACCCTTAATTTATATTTACACATTAAAAATAAAAATTAATTCATAATTTAATAACCGTTAGATTGATAAAATAAATGGTTGAGATTTGTCTCATATAACATCTAGAGAATGGGTAACATATGACCACTACTCTATATATATATATATTAAAATTTTAATATCGTCAAATTAATTTTAATCTTTTATCAGATATAATTAATGGGTTGATTTAATTAAAAATTATAATAAAAATACACAATTAATAAAACAAATTATTATCGTTCTAATAGAAAAATAGAAGATTTTCTAAGGTTGGATTAGTTTTTGGTTTTTAAAATTAAATGTTAATAATAAAATGACTCAAAGGGTAAAATTATCTTTTTTTTTTTTTATGTGACACTTTTGAGCTGGAAAATCTTAAATTCTTTTTAGAATATTATATAGATTATACAATAAATACTAATATAATAAAATATAAACCTATCCAAAACCTAATCTCGTAAGGAAAATAATTTCATAAACATAGGGATTTAATTCACTCAACTTCTTCATATATGATAACTTTTCCAGCTCAAACATAGTTGTCATATCAGAATATATTGAGCCTGTGTAACCCATTCATCATAACGTGGTAGCAAAGAAGTAGGACAATATTGATTCTTTGGTGGCATGAATCAATATTAATTAATTAATTATATTCTGGATTGAATATGAGAATTAATTAATTGATAGATCTTATTTGTTATTTGCATACTAATCCCTAGTCTGACCCATGAAAAGCTCAAGCCCAATATGGATCCGAATTTCCTATAAATACCCCTAGTTCTCAGATCTCAATGCATCACAAAGATCATAAATTCATAAGCAGCAAACCAGATATTTAGGAGCTATAGAAGTCGACTGAGATCAGAGAAAGGGAAGGAAATTTTATTTCTCGATAGGCATGGAATCCGGAGAGAATCTTCACCATATTTCCGAATTGAAACAAGGGATACAGATCAGAAGATCAGATCTGGAGGAACTTCTTTTCTCGCTCTTCCTCTTTATTTTTCGATTTTATCATAGATAAAATCAGAGATTTAATTCTGATCTTTTTAAGATTAAAGATCAAATCTCTGCGCAACAGTTAAGAGATTAAATTCATCCACGTATTCTGTAATCTTTCTTATGCATTCAATAGAAGCATTTTAGGTTTGATCATAGACATAGAAATTAATTTATGATATCCAATAATCGGTCCTTGGCAATCGGATTATGCAAAGTTTACTAGAAAAATCCCTTCAATTGGTATCAGAGTTAGGTTCCAATTATTGGCTCTATCAATAAAACTAATTGTCTATCATCATATGCATTATTGTTATTATTGAATTTGAATATTTATTTTGTTCCTCGTGGCTTCTCGGGTCTAATCCGTCCCTTTACATGGATTCATTTTTTTACCCACGAGACTATCTGTGGTTAGATTTAAATTCCAAATATAGTAGGATGGATTTATTTTTGTAATTGAATCTTTAAAATCGAAGAACAATGATCAAGAAGATGAATAACGAAGAACAAAACATCATTAAGGAATCAACGACAACAGACCTGCGACGCGAGGTAGCGACGAGCGGGAAATCACGGCAGGATCTTAACGGGTTTGCGCACGCCGTGTGATGGAGCCCAAGTAGCAGCTATGAGAGACGATCCAACTTACATTCCGAGTGGGCCGATGACTAGAGCTCGAGCAAGGGCATTGAGAGCTGGATTGAATATGTTGATTAAAGATATTTGGGCTGCAAATATTTCCAAGTGATCGATGCTGGTTGAAGAACTAAACGAAGTTCCAAAAATTATTAATTTAATTATGTGTAGCGATTGAGCTTAGTTTAATTTTAGTTAGTTGTATTGGGCCAACATGTTGGGCCTTCTTTTATTATTATTTTTGAATTTCTACATTAATTTATGAATTTTATTTCCCTTGTTAGATTAGGATTTGAGTTGCCTATATATAGGCCTTGTCATGGAACAATTGATTTAGTTTTCAGTTTAATAAAATTTGTCAATTTTTCTCCTTTATTCTGAAGGCTCAATTTTCGAATTCTACCATCAATAGAATTCAAATTTGACTTATCAACCGGACTATTGTATCCATTTGTGGTGTCTTCATTTATGTCCTTCTTTGTTGGATCAATCCGCTTCTTAGGTCGTAGGAGATTATTTTGGACTACGGTACTTGAAGACTTTCGAACCCCAAAGGTGTTGGATCTTCTCTCATAACAGATTCAGTTCCTTCCACATGCGTTATTCCTTTCTGTCGAGTTCTTTGGCTACAATCTAAATCTTCCACCGAGGATCATATCATTTTGATATCAATATTCAAGTCGTGTATTTCCTCTTCCTTGTCTTTCAATTTCATTTTTATTTTGTTTCAAAAAAGAGTGAATTTTAATTGTTTCGTGCGTGTCTTGATTCGTATATTTTTTCATGTCATTGAGTTGTGGTCGTGTTATTTTGCCTTTCTTGTTATGCTCGAAAATTGTAAGATCGAAAAATTGGTGTTAAGGTTTCGAGTTGTTGAGTTTCTTGTGAATCAATATTTGAATTATCTTCCATACCATATTAGATCAATTTAAATATTTCCTTATATATTTTTACCTTATCCATACCTTATTTCCTTGGCCATATTATTTTCCTTCTTGAATTACCAGATTATTTGGTAATTACCATATTAAAAAAAGAGTTAAAAAAAGAGAAAAAGTCGAACAAAAAAAAGTTCGAAAAAGAAAAAAATGTATTAAAAATAATTCAAAATTCCCTATTTTCTTGATTTCTACTAGTGCCCTTTTGCCTGCTTTCTCGGTGAATACTGTTTTCGTCATAACTTTTGCACATGGTGTCCGTTTTTGGCTTAATTGTGCTTATTAGAAACATCTTGGCGAGCTCTACAAGACACACTGCTTTGCTGTGATATAAGGTGATTTTTGGCCAAATTCCATTATCTTCAATCAGTTACTTTCCTCCAAAAGTTTTTTCAAACAAATTTTTCGTTTGTTTTTGGTCATTTACCTTCTTTGAGTCATCTGGAGTCTTTCCATTCAGTTGGTTAGTCAATTTGAAGTCTGTGGAATTTTCTGGGAACTTTTGAGTCTTTTAGCGAGGAGAATAGAGTGGAAAAAGGCAATAGAGTGTGAGATTATTAGAGGGATTGAAAAAGCCATTTATACTGAGAGCGATACACGAGTGTACGTGAGGTGGTGAGGTTTTTACTTTTGTTTTTATCTAACCTTTCTTACAAGTATGTTCAAAGGTAATCAAACTGAGGTGTTGAAAGAAGATGAGGTTGTTGGTGGTGGACAGGTCAAGTACATGATGGAGGCCTTGGAATTTGAATTGACAGGGTGCTGACGAGTGAGATGAAAAGATTTATGTGGTAGAAAAAATTTGACGAGATTCAACTGATAGTCATAGGAGTACTGGGAGAGGAGGACATGGAGTTTGAGGTGGCTGAGGGTCGCATAGGAGACGAAGTCCTCTGTATGAGGAGAATGTCGATGACTATGCCGAGGGGGAGTCATATGATAAAAATTTGGGTCAATCAAGATGAATATTCCATCCTTTCAAGGCATGAATGATCTCGAATTGTACCTGGAGTGGGAGCGAAAGGTGGAGATGATATTCGAATGCAACAATTACTCTGAGTTGAAGAACGTAAAGCTGGTTGCAATGGAGTTCTCTGACTACGCTCTCGTGTGGTGGGATCAGTTAGTGAGTAGTCGAAGGAGGAATATGGAGAGGACTATAGAGACGTGGGATGAGATGAAGGTTGTCATGAGAAGGCGCTTTGTGCAGAATCATCATTACCAAGAGCTGTACAAGCAGTTGCAGAGTTTGAGACAGGGTAGTAGGAATGTGGATGAGTACTATAAGGAGATTGAAGTGGCTCTAACAATCCAATATAGTGGAGGATAGAGAGGTGACGATGGCTAGGTTTTGGGTTGGGCTGAATTGGGAGATTAGGAATACCATTGTGCTGCAGCATTACATTGAGTTGGATAACATGGTCCACATAGCGATCAAGATTGAGGGACAACTCAAGAGGAGGGGAAACAACATTAATACGAGGCAGATTCCTACAGGCTGGAGAGAATACACGATTGGAAGTGGTTCCAGACCAAAACGAGCTTCGTGGAAGAAGGAGGAGGAGCTGCCTCGAGGGGAGAAGAAGCCGTTTGTGAAGCCCAGGTCAAATTTCGTAGTTCAAAGTAAATCTGTTACCGCTGAAACTCGGAATAGAGATCACACGCCAACGGCCCCCAAAAGTCAGAACCACCTCCGGATTCGCGCCACCAACGGATGGGACCTGCCGCGGAGCAAAAACCCTAGCCGATGAGGCTCCGAAGAAAGCTTAACGATCTTCATCAACGGTCCACCCCGAATAGCGGTACCGACCGGAAAAGTAGTTAGGGTTGTAATGGCCTCCCTTGGTCTATAAATGGGACGCCGAGAGTTCATTTTCAGACATATTTTTTAGGCTACATACACTCGCACACTTAATCACACTTAGATAAGATTCACAAGCTTTTCACGGCTCACTACCCGATTGTTCTTTCATTGTACTTCATCGGTCGTATTTCTATTTGAGTTATAATAAGCTCCGAAGGTCCCTATATAATCACAAATCGAACCTCAACCGGGTTCATCCCATCCAATTAAAGTATATAATATTTATTATTAATTATTTTTCATTTTCTAACTAAAATATAATTATTAAAACAAATTCATCCATAATTATAATTTGTGCTCTTATAAAATTTTAATTTTAATTTTTAAAAATCAATTATTATACTTCATTTTTGTTTTCATAAAAATAATAATTAAAATTAATAATAAAAATAATGGAACAATCTAGTGAAGATGATGATTGTGAAAAAGAGTATTGATCCGATTAACTATCCGCCCGTCTCCATATATATATATATATATATGGGGATTGGATCCGGTGATAAAAATTCTCTCGTGATAAAATGATAAAGCTGCTTGATTACCTTTACAATATTTCTTGATTGTATTTTAGTTGTTGCTTTATTACAATGTTGCTTGATTGTATTTCAGTTGTTGCTTGATCATTTATTGCTTGATTAGATATCGACCATTGATTTAATAAGATCTAATGGATGATATTCATTCTTATTTTTAATACACTTATTTATTATCATATGATCCAATCCATATATATATATATATATATATATATATAGTGAGAGAGAGAGAGGAGTAATCATATGTGAACCACCTCCCATATGTAATATGAGAACTAATCTAATCCATCTATATTTAATAATGGACGGTCAAGATTTTATGTTTTATATAATTAGTAACTTTGTTTATTAATTTTTAGGGTATTTTGGGTATTATAATTTACCACTTATTTCATACCATAACTATTTGCATGATTTTCTCTCAATTTATTTTGTCAAATCTTTTTATTCCAAAATTCTTTTTTATACGTATATCTTGATTCTATTTTTTTCTCCAATCGTATTTTTTTAGTATGTATTCATCAATCATTCTATTTTAATTATATGCAGAATTCGTTAAATCTTATTTTTTTAAGTCACGTTCTTCTTTATCGTTCTTATTGTTGTGTTGCTTCTTCTGCCTTGTCATATTATCAGCCATTTTTTTGTTTTTCTTCCTCGTGATCATCTTTTTGCCGCCGTTGTTAGTATGACTATAGTAGTTGACGCAATGGATAAATATGATGATGGTAATTTTCAAATAGTCGACTTTTTTTAAAATTTTCTTCTGCAATGATATTTTATTCTTTTAGGATGAAACCAGAGTGAGATTTGAATCATGCAATCTTCGTGTTTAGTTTTGGCAACATTTTAGATGTAGGTTTTTTATATTTTTCTTTTTTTTTAATTAATTTTTTTGTGCATGGTATTTTTTTGATGCATGTGTTTTAATTGTATAATTTCATTATAAAATTAACAATTTTTCCGCCTGTAAACATGCATAAATAGAGCATATTTATTGCATATTTTAATGAGAACTGCTTCTATTTGTCGCGTGAATTTTATTTATTTTTTATTTTCATTAACAGTCTGTGGATGTACACCTTCCTGATGTTGTGAAAACAAAAGACAGTGGGAGCCGTATTAGGTTTCGTAAGGTGAAAGCTGAGAGGATGGTGAGGAAACCAATGAGATTATGTAGAAAGTGCAAGCAAATGACTAATCATGATTCACGAAAATGCGACAAAGTTAAAGGTGTGGCGGACAGTAATGGTGTTTAGAATTTTTTTTAATTGATATTTCTTGTTTTTAAGTTAGCACTCTGTTCATTTTTTTAAAATAAAGTACAACGTTGTTTCATTCATTTAAATTTGCTGAATTGTTAGTTGTTATCCCATATTTTATGTTTTTAGCAAATTTTTTTGTCTTGTTTAGTTGGTACCTAGTTTTTTTATTAATAATTTTATAATCTTGCACTTTTAAAGGGAAATAGACGCAGTTATATAATGATAAATTCACAAAGAATAAATTATTATTGTGCAATAAGTTCAATTTATATAGCTATGACCGTAAAAATTATTAAAACATTAATGTTGTCAATATATGTTCGGAAAAATATAACTTTTTTTAAAAAATATGTTGGTACATTTGCATTATTTCCTCATTTTTATGTTAATATTCAATTCAATTTTTGCACCTTTTAAAAGTGAATTTGTTTTGCAAACATTTGCATTATTTAACAGTAACAATATAAGTATAACCTTAATTTAACAGTCATTAATTCTTCCTGTTAATTTTTTTTAAAAAAATAACAATTCTTGCAATATAAATTATGTAAAATTATTATGTAAATATTAAAATTATTGTGAATCATATAATTTAAACAATTATTGTAAAATTATTCAGGGTTCCATTCATTCATCCAAAAACTAAAACTTGTCCCAAAATACAAAGATAAAACTGATATAATTTGTAGCCATCAAAATCAAATGTTTATGTTTAACTTCATAACCTAATGCCTAATTTTTTCTAATTACGAGTCCATGTCAAATTCCTTTGCTTTGTAGTTCTTTCAGAAAAACTTGGCTACCGTATTACAAACTTCTTCACTCTTTTTAGTGCAAACATGGGTAATGTAGAAAAGATGATTAAAGTTGCAAAGTAAATTTATAGAAAAAGGTCATTTATTATGTTCTAAGGAATGCTCTTAAATAAGCTCAAGCTCACGTTTCAGTTATAAATCAAAATACACATAAAATAATATACTGAATATATGCAGTAAAACAAAACAATTTTTGCACAAATTAAAATTTATATAGATGTTGTTTGAATATTTATCACATGTGTACTGTTAAAAAATGATTAAAGTTGCAATCAAATTACAGAAAAGTTACAGTGAAAGATCATTTCATATGTACCAAGAAACGAATTAAAATAATCCCACACAGAGGTTATACAGATTTTGTTTACAAATTATGTAGAAAAAGTAAAAACAATGTACACTGATATGAAAAAAAAATTGCACATAAGTTATGTATACATTAATTATATTTACACAAATATTACAAGTCTAATGTAAAAAACCAAATACACATAAAATTAAATACTGTATATATGCACTAAAAAAAAGATAACTATTGCACAAATAGAAATGTACATATGCAGTTTATTTTTTTTTTTTTATCACGGGTGCTCTGAAAAAAAATTATTATAGTTGCAATGAATTGATAGTAAAGTTACAAAAAATGAACATTTTATATGTCATAAGGAAAGAACTTAAATACTATCAAATAGAGGTTATGTAGCAAATTGTTACGAATTCTGCAGAATAAGATATAATAATGTACACAAAAATGAATCTATAATTGCAAATAATTTAATTATACATTAATCATATATTTCATTGACATTGAGTTGAATAGCACATCCACTTACTAAATTGACTATTCAAAAGAAACATATCATACAAAATTGACCATTTGAGAATGAAATTTACATATATCACATTGACTATGTCTTCAACGTAACATCTATATATTAAATTGCAAGTCTTAAAGCTATAAATCCCGTGCAAAAATAATCAATTTTTTTTAAAAAAATACATAACACATAATCAGGTTGAAACTAAAGAAATCTAAAATCCGATTAACTCATAAATAGTGCAAAAAATAAATCCAGAGTTTAACCTCGTAGTTGTGGGTTGGTGGAGAACGTTCGCAGCCGACGGAGAATTACTTCAGTCGATAGCAACCTACGAGGATTCGAATCCCCCCCACCCAAAAAAAAAAAATTAAACATGTAAACAAATGTTAAAAAACTTCAATAATTAATGGAAGTTTATACATTCAGTGATCTTATTTTAAAAAATTGGTAAACTTTTCGATACCAAGTTTTACAAAAATTAAAAAAATAATAATAAAAGAGGTT
>JAPKLW010000963.1:283704-296758 GCA_026898455.1 Plectranthus barbatus | reverse complement strand
CCCCCACCAGCCGGCGATCACACTTCTCCCTCGGCGACCCAGCAGCCTTTCCCGACGATCGCCGGCTCTGCCTTCTCCCTTCGTGACCAATCCGGCGATCCATTTCCCTTCCCTGCGATCGCCGGTCGTGAAACTTCCACTCGCCGGTTCCGCAAATTTGACGTAATGTTACGTATCTTTTGGCCCAAGTCACAGATTTTTCCATATCTTTTGAAATCAGAAATCCCAATCTATAAATATGAGTTCAAAAAGCCTTAAAAAGGTTCTTACTTTGTTCCTTCCACCCAACTACGTTCCGAGTTTTATTTTTCAAATTTCCGAAGGCTAGAGAGGAGAATTTTCTACAGAAATTCAAGGGGAACTGGAAGAGCATGCCAGGATTTGAAGATTGAAGAGTACAGGGTTTTTAATTTCCTTTTCCTGCTTTTATGACTCTTCATCTCTTTGTTTTTCTAGGATTTAGCATGATTGGCTAAATCCCTTTTTGGATTCTGGGGTTTTGAAACTTTGTATTTATTCATTCAACAGTTTATGTAATTCAATGTTCCTGTTCCTTTGATGTTCTAATTTAATTTGGGATTTTCATGAATTGTGATTAACTGGCCATTGGTTGCGATTTGAATTGGTAGTTTTTGAACCGAGAGGTCTAGGTTATCAATTAAGATGCAAATAAATTAGATTTATTAGAACAATTGTCCGAGAGGAAATTGAACTTTTGAAGGGTTTTGAAATCTAAGGTTTTTATCAAGAGTAAACGTCCTTTTGCGCATCCGAGAGGAGTCACTAGGTCTTTTATTTCCATGTTATGGTTTAGAGTACGAGAGGATCACCTGATAACATTTTCGCGATTGCTCACATCTTTGGAAATTAAATTGGGATTGAATTGCATGAAACCGTTGTTTGTTTAATATTCAAAGTGGATTGCCCTGGAATCCTGTTTTCTCACGTGCTTTCGAAAAAATCTTTAATTGTTCTTTTTATTTTATTACTGCTTTAAAATCAATTAGTTTAGATAAACCAAACCTTTTTCTGATTCGCCTGGATAGTAGTAAGATATCTACGTTTTAGTGCTTAGTTGTATTTCGAGCCTGCAGTCCTTGAGTTCGATAAATTATTACTTGCCCTCTGCAGTGGTCTGTACACTTGCAGCTTTAGCGCGTTGCGAAACGCGCTATCAGGCAATTAGTTCATGGTTCGAGTTTTCTAAGCCTGACTATCCACTGACATCATTCACCTTATGAACATCCTTGACCAATTATTTCAAGGTCCTGCGCACTAAAGTAGCTTCATCAAAAATAACATTCCATGTTATTTCCCCAAGCTCGGTGGTCTTGTTAAGTACCCTGTATCCTTTGTGAGAAGGATGCCCATATCCTAGGATCACATATTTATCAGTTTTTGGAGAAAAGGTATTCAAATTTGATTTTCTATTGTTGTGAATATAACATGGACAACCAAAATCATAAAGATGAGCTAAGAACGGCTTATGAACATGATAGACCTCGTAGGGGGTTTTGTCTAACCGACTATTTATGCTTCTGTTCTAAGTGTCGCACGTTGTGACTACAGCTTTTCCCAGTATATCTCTCGCTCAAAATGGTCTCCATTAGCATGGTTCACACGGATTCCTTGAGCATTATGTTTATCCTCTCTGCTAGGCCATTTTCTTGTATAGTCCTGGGAACAGATTTCATGCCCAATTCCAACTTCAGCACAAATTTCCATAAGGGGCCCATTGTAGAACTCAGTGTCGTCCGATCTGATCCTTTTAACTATGACCCCTCTTTCATTGTGGATGAGCATGACCAATTCTGTGAGTATCATTTTCACTTTGTCCATTGTATTAAGAAGTCTCACCCATGTATATCTAAAGTAGTCGTCCACAACTACAAGATTATATCTTTTTCCTCTAATTGTGGGTGAAGTCACTAGTCCAAACAAGTCCATGCTGAGAAGTTCTAGAACTCTTTCTGTGCTTGTACTCACTGGCTTGCTCTTAAAGGATGTTTTGGTCTGTTTTTCCAATTGGCATGCACTGAAAATGTCTTTTTTTTTTTTTTTAAGACACCCAAGGGTAGACCTTGTACAAGCTCAAGCTTGGCTAAGTGATTGATCATCTTGAAATTCAGGTAACTCAGCCTTTTGTGCCACAACTAGTTTGACTCTCCTTATATGGTGACAACAAAGCGTAAATTGGCTTGACCACTTTGCCAATCTACCACATAGAGAACTTCTCTCCTTATGCATCTAAGCTTGACTTCTTTTGAATCACTGTCTCTGATTTACACTCTGATTTGGAAAAGGAAACGACATAACTACTCTCACTAAGCTGACTGATGCTTCGTAGGTTATGCTTCACGTTGGTGATGAAGGATACATTCTTGATGATGGTTCCATTTTTCTCCACGCATCCCTTTCCAATAACTCTTCTTTTAGAGTTGTCACCAAACATGGCCGGTGGTCCTCTAACCATTATGAGACTGGAGAGTAAATCTCTTTCCCTAGTGATGTGAGCAAAGCATCCACTATCGAGAATCCAGATGTTTCTGTACTCTTGAAGCTGATGCGCATTTACCTATTTCTGCAAAACACGAATTATGCTTTAGGTCCCCAAGTAACTACGGGTCTTGCACAATTAGTATTAAGGATCAACCTTTTAGAAATCCAAACTTGGGTTACTCTTATGATAGGTAGCTCATGTTTATTGTTTTTTCTTGCTACCTTTCTCTTCCTTCTAAAATACTGCATGCTTTTAGTTTCAAAAGTGATGGTGTGTGTAGTCCTTTTGGAAGCACAGAACTTCCGGTTAGGACCTCAAAACATAGATTCTGGATGTGTATGATAACCATGTGGTTTTATAAAACTAACTCTCAGACTGACATGGTTAGCCTACATAGCCCTTGAAAAAGAAAAATGATTTGGCTCAGTCTTATGTAGGTGTTCCCCCTACTTGGTATGCTCCTCCTCTCATACATAGTATGAGATTTGGGTCTCTGATTATAATCATAACCAGATTGTTTGTTTCCCATCTTTGCATTTGATATATGTTGCTTAGGCAAACTGGTCGATGAAACTGGCTTCATTGCAGTTGGAACATACTACTTCATCAGTTTTTATGGCTGAACTGGCTTTTTCCCAGTTTGCTGGGTAGCCAGTTTGGGGTGGTTGGTAGACCAACACTTAGCCTTTCCAGGGTAAGCTAGCACATTTTTGGTTGTCCCACCTACTATGATCACTAGAACTTTCTTTAATAAAGTTTATTTTATTTTTTTCCAGTGCTAGATGAGGATTGCTCGAAATATTTTAAGTAAATCCTAGACCTGTCTTATCTGATGGGTCTCTTTGAGCCACAAGTACCTCATCTAATTCTCATGAGCTTTATATTAATGAACATATGGATCATTCTTGTTCAAGATTTTCCTCTTAGAAAACATCAAACTCCTTTCTAAGATATTTAAAATCATTCAAAAGGCTTGAGTGCTCAATTCTAAGTTTTGTCAGTTCCTCGCTGGCAAACGGGGATTTTTAAATCTCAGCGGTCAAAACTGAAAGTTGGGCTTTCAGCAAGGAATTTTCACCGGCTAAGACATTTTTAACTCGTAGAATTTCAAAAATTCTTTTGAAGGAAGATCGAGAGAAACATCTTCTAAATCGGAGCAATACGACTCATAATCCTCTAATATGCATGCAGAATGTATAGAAACTAGTAAGAAGTTTGTTACCTCATCACCAGTTACGCTAGTCCTTGCTCGGGCTGTTGCATCATCATTCTCCTCTCCAATTGCTGCCATGAATATGAGCAGCGCCTCTTCCTCCGACTCTCTTCGTCCAATGAGAAATATCCATCATTATTGGGTATGTTAGGATCCTCCGTCCTTGACAGCATCACCTTGACAATGGCTCTTGATGCTCTTTCCTTGAAGATCTTCTTGAGTCATTCTCTCTCCTCCTTGTCCACTCGTGAACATTATAATTTGAGGTGATCGGGAAAGTTGCACTCAAAACAAGATCTGGGTGTCCTCTTGACAAATCTATTTTTTTCAAATTGAGGAGTCATTGTCTTGCCCTTTGCTTTCTCCAGGAGCTTGGCAAGTCTTGGCAAGTCTCCTCATCTGATCTTCAAGCTCTTCTACGGAGCTCTCTCATTCTTTCTTGTAGGAGGTTGGGGTTGTAGGTGTTTCCTTTGTAGAACTTGACAGACCAACATATTTGTTAGTGTGGAATGGCTTCTTCGGCCTCCTTTGTTGTCCTTCTTAACGAAGTAGGCGGCATATTTGGCATATTGTCTTGGCGAGCTGGTGACACTAATGGCTTCTTTTTTGTTAACCATTTGTATGACCCATTCGTGTGCATGGAGTCGAGCAAATAACTAATTTGTGGAGATCTTTGATAGATCTTTCTTTTTCAAGCTGGTCGTCTGGACAAACCAGTCCTTCTTTGGCATTTTGGATAGAATCTTAGCATTTAAACCCGCAGTTGAGTAAAATCTGTCCAGCGTCTTAAGCTCACTCACAATTGAGTTAAATTTAACTTCCATAGCTTCGACACTTTCACGGGGAAGCATCTAAAAAGATTTATATTTATCAACACAAAATTGAAGCTTATTCCGCTTCATCTGCTTGGTCTCTTGGCATAGAGTGCCAAGGTAGTCCTAGACTTCCTTCACGTTGTTGAACTGCATCACTTCTTCCGCCAACGCCTATGGAAGTGCTGACATGATTAGCTAGTGAGCTATAGAATCCAACTGAGCACGCCTTTTGTCCACTGACGTACACTCATCATACGACATCTCAACCATTTCTGGTCCGCCATCTCCACCTAGATAATTGTTGGCTTTAAGAATCATGATGGGACCCAGCTCAATAACTTCAATCATTTTTGGATGAATACTTTTGAGCACTATGGTAGACCGGTTCTATATTGCAAATATTTCTGCCGAGTATGGTGGAAGTTTTGTGTTTCTCATCTTGGACGTATAAACCTGCTCGCTAAGACAATAAAAGGTGCAAAGAAATACAGATCTAGTCTTAAGAAACTCAAAGCAGCTAGTCTATAAAGAACAACCGCTTTGATACCACTTGTTGGTCCCAAGATCAGAGTGTTTATACATGCACTGAAAATTTTAGTACAGAAACTTGTACTTCACAAATAGGTTGTCACTTGATCACTGTGTAAAATTAATAGATTAATTATAATATAGTGATGCAAATAAATTTATAAAACCCTAAGGTTGTTGAACCCACAGGGAATGTATGACAATTCTATTCTAAGTAGTAGCTATAGTTCCTAAATTATAGTTGTTTGAGAAACTTGAAAACAGAGTTTGGTTTGGAATTTAAAGATGACAAAACAGAAATTTAAAGGTTTTGAAAACAGAAATTAAAGATACAGATTCGAGGGCAGATAATCAAATCATCAACATGCAAAATTCATCAACTCAGTAATGGGAAAGAAATTAGATTCAAATGGATAAAATTATGTGTTTGGCAATTAAATCCTAGATTACTAATGAGTGACTATCTCCTCTCGGTCTCAAGCACAAAACATTAATCAATCCCAAAAATTATCAGATTTTAATCCTACAATTAATTCTTCCTTATGAGACAGAAAACAATTGTAATTAATTTCCTCTTCATATTACAAATTTTCACCTCTCGGTCCTTCAATTGATTACTACAAACCTAGATTAAATTCATATCTCGATCATTCTATAAACCTTGATTTGATTAATTAAACTCAGGAAGTTAAACCATGCTATTGAGTTGAATCATTTAAACATGCATCAAGATTTAATTATCAAAGCCCTAGAACCTGGTAGGGTTTCTAGGGTAGGGAAAATTTGGCCAAGTGACTAAATAATTGAGTTAGCTACTCTCAATAAATCCAACCACTATCTAACAACATCCACCCATCTCCTAATATTCCCAATACAAACCAAGGCTCTTATTTTTCTTCTCTTTTTTTTTCTAATCCTTTTATGCTCTTAAAGATCTTGTTTAATATTTGAGCTTACAAGGACACAATCATACTCTTTTTCATTTTCTTTTCTAGAGCCCAACCTTCTTTTGTAACCAATTTCAAAATTTCTTATCCTCCCATAACAATTACCCTAATTTCACCAAAATCCTATAGACATGATACTATTCACCAATTTCATAGAACTATCTCATAGACAAAATAGAACTACAATATTTTTCTTAACTCATAGACCAAGAAAGAAAAAGTAACAGGCTCAAAGGGGCTAATCAAAGGATAAAACATCATAAGGGACAGTGTTTGGGATAATTTGGCTAAAAAAGACTACCTAAGATCATTTTCTATTATTGTGCATACTATGCAGTCTCGAAACAGAAAATAAGCAAGTTCTAGAGAAATCAGAACATACATGCGAATCTCACATCAAACGAAAGAGGCTCAAATTCTCACTTGGGTTCAATCAGATCCTATCATGCGATATTCTACATTCATGAGCAATTAACCAAAATTCAAACTTATCAATAATCGATTTCAAACTCACATTCAGTTCAAATAGGTTTAAAACTCAACACTTTTCCTCACACTATATCCATTTTTTTTTTCCAGGCAAAAATTTAAATAACGGAAAGCATAATAAATTAAAGGATTGAAAGTTCAACTTCTTGTCCACATCCACCCAAACTTATTTCGAACTGTTCCTGATGGTTGATCTCAGACATCAGCATTTTTATCCTCCGGAGGGTTCGAAAATCCTGATGTTAACTTTTCAACAGCTCGCACTCTGTGTCGGTTGACAGACAGGGTGTCGGTCGACACAGAACCTTCTTGTCGACCGCTTTGTCAATCAAAGTGTGTCTCTGTCGAGTCTTTTGTGTCGATCGACACCTGGGGTGTTGATCGACACAAAGGTCATCCTCGTTTTTTTAGAAAACAAAGAAGCAGAGTTTGAAAATAACCAGAAATAAAACAAGCTCAAAATATAAAGACATCAATTGAAATAAAAACAAAGAAAGGTTGGGTTACCTCCCAACAAGTGCTTAGTTAACATCGTAGCTCGATGGTACCTCAGATCTCAAGTCCATGGGGGTCGGGTGAAGACTCACTTCCCTCGTGCATCAACCGTGCAGACCATCCTATCTTAAATAACAGCGGTGAGCTCAGGTTGAGATGGTGTAATTAGCAATTTTGTCATCCCATTCCCTAGCTCCCATTCAATAGCAGCTCGGTCCTCTTTCTCCAATTCAATTTCCTCTATCTCCTCATCAGTGTCCTTGATGGAGGTGATCCTGTTGCACTTTGACTGCTGATGGCTTTTGTCGATCACGAAGGTCATCTCCTCATCGTTTGCATGCAAGGTGATCTTGACAGTCCCACAGTTGATCACTGCTTCACTTGTGTCCAAAAATTCTCTCCCCAGGATCAGCGGCATGTTCACATCTTCTTGCATGTCCAAGATTACAAAATCTGCGGGAAAAATCAGATGACCCACATGAATGAGAACATCCTCTAATATATCTTTGGGGCGGGACACAGATCGGTCCGCCATCTGCAGAGTTATGGTAGTTGGCCTCATCTCTCCGATGTTGAGGCGCTTGAAGATGGAGTAGGGCATCAGATTGATGTTGCCATTAGTGTCACACAGCACTCATCGGAACTCTATCCCTCCAATCTCCACTGGGATCGAGAAACATCGAGGGTCACTCCGCTTGATTGGCACCAGGTTTTGAAGTAGCAGACTTCACTGTTGATGTATCCTCACTATGGAGTTCTCCACGAATTGCTTCTTCTCGCTCATCAACTTCCAAAGATACTTCATGTATCCCAGGATCTCCCTCAGGGCTTCAATCAGTGGCAAGTTGATACTCACCTTTCTCAAGTTCTCCACAAACCTTGAGAACTTGGAATCCTCATTCTGCATGGCAAATCTCTAAGGAAAGGGCATCGGAGGGGCTGGAGCAGCATTGGAAGTGGGATTTCAACTTTGGGCAGTCCTCTGTGTTGGTTGACACACGGGTTTGTCGGTCGACACAGAGGTCGAAGTCGGGCCTATCGACTCCTCATCATCACTCGGCCAAGCCAGATTTGGCTCGACCCATCCTGGCAGAACAGAGAGCAGGCTCGACCGATCCTGATTTGGCTCGGCCGATCATGATCGGGCTGATTTGGCAGTTTCTCAATTTCTAGCCATCTCGGGCGAGCCGTTTGAGGCTCGGGCGAGCCAAAGCTCTGCTAACTCATTATAAAAGGGGGGGAAACGATTATTTTGATAACTTTTCAAAACTTTTGTTATATCTAAGTGGAAATTACTTAAATTCTCTCTACGATTCCCATTTCCATCTCTTCCAAAACCTCACCCAAGGTATCAAGGAGCTAAATCATCAATCCTTGGAGGAGAATTGAAGATCCAAGGGGGTAGATCAAGACCTAGCAAATCCAATTGGGGAAGATTTCACTTTCTACTTATCAATTGTAATGGATGTATTTGATTTCAACTTTGTATTGTTACAATTGAGAGGTATGTTGCTCTAATTCAATGTGGATGTTGATTTGAACAAGGATGCATGAAGATTAGGTTTGATAATTGTTTGTTTACTTTCCTATGAGGGGTTGATTTGCACTTGAGCTTGTTTCTTGCCTATTAGGTGTAGGTAATAGCCAGCCTTTAGGTAGTTGACGTGAACGTTGCAGCCAACACGTGGATGGAATCGTCGTGATAAGTGCATAATCTTATAATTCTAGTTCCAATCCATGTGCGGTGCTAGGATTGTAGGGCGATAATTGACAGTCGATTGGGAGTGGCCTAAGAGTTAATAACGTAGCTGTTTGCAATTCCTAGTGTCATCTACCGCTAGTTATCCGTAGCAAGTGACTAGCGACATTAGAGTCGGTTGCTCAACCTCATAGGAATTAAAATTCATTTACATCAATGATTAACCTAATTGGATTACATCTACGTTTATTTCAACATCCTATCTACCTCATTTGATTATTTGCTTGTCTTGGTTTACCAAAGTGTGGAGAGGATTGATTGAATGTTGATTGTTGGTTTAATTCATTGTTTGTTAAATGTTGTTAGCATAGGTTTAAATTTATTGCCTAGTTGATAAAAATTACTCAACGATTCTATCTTGCCTAGCTATTAGACTTTGCTATAGTATCCCGGTATTCTAGCGGGCGAAGGGAATAAGGACCTGGATTGATAATTAAACCTTGAGTGTGCAGTGAGAATTTGTATGAGTTTTTATTGCGCACCAAGTTTTTGGCGCCGTTGCCGGGGACTTCATTTAGTAGGTTGCTAGATATTGGGGGAAAAGTGAAGCTTGTAGGCTAGGTGTTTGTGTTTTTGTTGGTGTGAATATTGTTACTAACATTTGTTTGATAATTGTTCTAATTTTGTTTTTTTTTTTTTGGATTTTTTGTTTTTGTTGGAGACTTGCCTTTGTTGGACTCTTGTAGGTGTCTAACATGGAGAGACTTATTAATGTGCAAAGGCAATTGGAGGAGATGAGAGACCTCATGATGCAAAGACAAAGACCACGAATGCCTATCCGAGACGTGTATGAGGAAATGTTTGAATGTAGTAACCAATGGCCGGAGGAGGAAAGAGCTTCTCAAACGGTAGATGTTGTTAAGGAATCTCAAGAGAGTGATTTGTGGAGGAGTCAAATAGAGCTCATGCAAAAAAAAACTTAATTTGTTGAAAAGATCAAGAAAAGAGCATGAAGAAAAGCAAGAGATGGAGGTGAAGAAAGAAGATGAATCGGAAAAGGAAAGAGAAGTAATACTTCAAGTTGATGAGGTAAATGAAGATATCAAGGAGCCGGCATGAATTTTTGAAAGTATGGAGAAGGATGAGAGTGCGAGTATAAAGATGAAGCCCAAGGAAATATTAGGAGATGGCAAAGAAAATGAGGAAACCGAAGAAATCAATAGTGAAGAGATCTCGTGAAGGAAGGCACCGAGGAGACGGTGAAGAACATTAAAGGAGGAAGAATTGAGGAGCCTTCACTTGAAGAGATTCCAACAATACCGGCATTGGAACATTTCATAGAAGAGGAAAAGCCGACAATAAGCAAGGAGAATGAGGATAGGTTGAAGCGGGGAATGTCAACTTGGGAAGTAGGCAAGGTTGAGGAGAGAATGGTGAGTGCATTGGATGAATGGATCAATGAATTTCTTGAAGTGGGGATTAGTTTGGAGAATGTCTTAAGGATCACTTCAAAGAAGGAGCACTCATTCATGCAATTCGAGTTCAACAAGATGATCGATCCTCCTTGGAGAGATGATAGGGGTGAAAGAAAAATTGTCTTGGACAAATTGCTCCCAAGTAAATGCAGATTAAGGGAGAAAGGTGTATTAAAAACCCACAACATTTTTGACAATGGGTGATGTGGTAAGGTCGTCTAGCTACCGACGTTAAGGAAGCGCTTGTTGGGAGGCAACCCAACCAATTTTCTTTCTTTTGTTTAATTGCTTTTAGTTGCTTTGATTTTGAATAAATGTCTAGTTTGTTTGGTTTTGTGTTTGTAGGGAGGAACTACAAGATCAAGAGGAGTAACAATGCACCGTCCACCATTTTTGCAAACTTAGTCTCACTTGACTAAGTTTGGGGGGATGTGCCGGTAGCCGGTGCCTTGGTTTATTCCTCTCCTCTCTTCCTCTATCCTAGTTTGCTTTAGTTTAGTTTAGTTATTGGATATTGTCCCTTTATTGGATTTGATTCGATTTGGTTGTACCTATATTGATGTTCTACCTTGGATGAATGTTTTGGATTATGCTCATCTTGATGATATGTATGGATATTTTTATGGGTTTGAGTTTGTTGAATGGATTTGTTTGTTGAACATTGCTTTTGATGTTATGTTTGGTGGAGCTAGTGGAAAAATGAATTATTTGTATAGATTTTGGATAGTGGAATGATGGTGGAAAGAGGCTTTGGAAGTGAATATGGTTGAGGATTGTTTGATTGTGATTGTGGAGAGAATCATTAATGAGTTGGCATGATTGAATACTTCCTATTATGCATGGTTTTTGGTTTGGATTATTGGTTTGGTTTGAATGGTGGAACTATTGGATATGATCTTATCATTGTTGATATTTGGTTTGTGGATAGTTTGGTAGATATGAGAGCTTTATTGGATTGTTTTATGCTCAAGTGTTTGGTGGTGTTTGTGTTGATCTAGTAGGTACAAATAAGGTCTTGGAGAGCGGTTTGATCGTGTGTGCCGATGGCTAATGCTTTCTATCGTTCCTTCTACCAATTAGATTCATTACATTGTTTTATGACATGTAGATTGTGGTTAGGATGTTGTGTGCTTGTGTGTGTGTGATGAACCCGAACTAGACTTGAGGTTTGAATCATGATTTACTTGGTGAAGTTGGATGTTTATCTCAACCAATGATAGGGCGGAATCTAGTTGTCGAAGCATGTCTTAAGTTTAACTTTTGAATTGCCGAGTTTTATGTGTGGTTAATGCATAGGACTTGACAAAAAGCTGTGAGGTTTGAGCCATGATATTGTCATATCTTTATTGTTTGTGAGTAGCAAGATTGAGAGTACGAGATCTAGAACTTGCATCCGTTCTCTATCTATTGGCATGAGTGTTTAACTAGAAAATGATCTTAGGCCATCGATTCTTAGTCCTACCTTTCACATCGGGAGTATAAGGTGGTTGTTATCATTATTTTGCCTTTCGTATCTTTGACCCCCGTGATTGAGCTTTATTGGTGAATCTTCTTTGATATAATTAGGATCAAGTTTGGGGGGGGGAGAGTGTATGAGGGTGAATTAGGTGATGAGAGTTGGGTTGGGAATTGATTGAATTTTTATTGATGGGAAATGTTGAGGCATGAAAGATATGAAATAAATGATTGGTTTGAATCTTAGAAAATGTGGCACCAACGAAATTTTTGGTGTAAGTGTTTGAAAAAGAAACAAAAAGAGGGCACCGACAAATGAATGAATGATGGTGCATTTGAAAAATGATGAAAAAGAAAAGAAAAGAGAAAAGAAAAAAAAGTGTGTTGTGAAATGAAAAAGCCTCGGGGTTTGTAGTGGTTCGAAAAGAACAAGTTTGGGGGTTTTGGGAAATTGAGAAGTTTAGTCACTTTGGCCCAAAACAACCCACCTTTTAGTTAGCCACATTACAACCTATGAAAAGACCTTTTTTATTCTAGAAAGTAACTCGTTGTAGTACAGTGGTGAGAATGGATGCAAGCCTATGGAAATTAAGCTCGATATCTTGTGATTGAGTGAATCTCATCGTCCCTAAACACGTGAGGGAGTACTTTCGTTTCTCATATCCATTTTTGATGAGTGGTTCATGTCCTTAGCATTAACCTTGTTACAAAGTTAGGTGATAATCTCGTTTTACTTGAACATGCTAAGATAATCTTGATGAGCTATGAGGTATTGCAAGAGGTAGATTAACGGCTTTACTTTGTTTTGATTGAGGACAATCAAAGGTTCAAGTATGGGGGATTATGATATGTGCGTAAAATGACCTATTTTTTTATGTGTGCGCGTGCATGTTTGTGTCCATTTTACTCCCATATCATATGTTTTTGTTGCTTTTTTGTCGTGTTTTCGTGTTTTGGAAGTTGTAGGTTGCGTTTTGAGCATAAAACAACACTTTTTGGTGAGTTTTGGAGGAAAAAGCTGTGAGGATCCAGAACGGCTCGGCCGGGCCAAAAATGGCTCGACCCACCCTGAGCCAGACAGAGGTTCGCCTCGGCCGAGCCAGATTTGGCTCGACCCATCCTGGCAGAACAGATAGCAGGCTCGACCAATCCTGATTTGGCTCGGCCGATCCTGATCGGGCTAATTTGGCAGTTTCTCAATTTCTAGCCATCTCGGGCGAGCCAAGGCTCTGCCAACTCATTATAAAAGGGGGAAAACGGTTATTTTGATAACCTTTCAAAACTTTTGTCATATCTAAGGGGAAATTACCTAAATTCTCTCTATGATTCCCATTTCCATCTCTTCCAAAATCTCACCTAAGGTATCAAGGAGCTAAATCATCAATCCTTGAAGGAGAATTGAAGATCCAAGGGGGTAGATCAAGACCTAGCAAATCCA
>JAPKLW010000963.1:253393-283694 GCA_026898455.1 Plectranthus barbatus | reverse complement strand
TCTTGCCTATTAGGTGTAGGTAATAGCCAGCCTTTAGGTAGTTGACGCGAAAGTTGCAGCCAACACGCGGACGGAATCGTCGTGATAAGTGCATAATCTTATAATTCTAGTTCCAATCCATGTGCGGTGCTAGGATTGTAGGGCGATAATTGACGGTCGATTGGGAGTTTCCTAAGAGTTAATAATGTAGCTGTTTGCAATTCCTAGATCCATGTCGACCAAAGCGGACGTAATCTTGTGTTTCTAGAAGATTTGCACGTATTTTGGTCTAGATTTGATCAAGATTGAAGAGATATCAACTTGGAAGCCCTGAAGACTCATAAAGGAAGATATATTCAAACTAGGATATTAGGTTTGAGATATACATCAAATATAATCCTATTGCTTATAAGATTCAGCCTATGTAAGCCCGCACAAACACTATAAATACCCCTCTAGTTTAGACCATTCAATATCCCTTCTTCACCTTAATTTATGTAGTTAGAGTTCTAGTTTATCTTTTAGCTCATAGAATTCTGGTTTTTATTTTAATGCAATTTAATTTCTGTTTTATTATGTCTTTTTCTTTAATTATATCTAGCCAAATTCCTAGCAAATTCTAGTGTTTGAATAATTATTATAGATGCATGTTTAGGATTAATTAATTAGGTTCATGATTCTGGTGTTTATTTATTAATTCTAAATTAATTCAAGGACCTCGAGGTAACGATAAATTTAGATGTCTAACTATTGATAAAAGGACCGAAGGGTGAATATTGATAGTGGATTAGGAATACATAATATAATCTATACTATCCGACCAAGATGTATTAGATTGTAGGAATATGAATCTATTGTATGGATGAGATTGACTAATTTGGTGTTCTAGAGACCTACAGGAGATAGTCACTAGTTAATAATCTGGGTTATATTTGCCCGACCCAGTAAATATACCATAATTTTAGTATTCCACCTGTTAATTTAATTTGTTCTTTCATGTTATCGAGACAAAGATTTCTGCCTTAGGGTCTGTGTTTTGCTTTATTTGATAAATTTCCTACTTTATTTAATTATCTAGCTTAATACCTCAAAACCTGATTTCTAGATTACTCAAATAGTTAATCTGAAACTGTGTTTTAGTACATAAGACTATTTCACATATCTTTTCTCTATGGGTTCGACATTCTAGTTATATATTTAATTGATCACTATATTTGCAATTAATCTGGTAGAAATATCAGTGATCAAATTGGAGTTGTTGCCGGGGAATAGATAGATTTAGCGCTTATTACTAATTCTGTTAGGATTTTTGGATTGAGTACTTATTATCTTGTATTTTTTTATTTTTGCAGGCTTGTCCCTTTTGTTTCGGTCAATGCGAGTGAGTTTGGTCGATGACACAAATTTTCATTCCACATCGATCGACGTAGAATCACGTCGATTGAAGCTTATTGATTTTTCAAGTCGCTCGACCGGTACAAAGAGTAGTTTTTTAGGTTTTCAAATTTTGTACTTTAAAACTAAAATTCTCTCTTGTCTTTTGTAGGTAGTGCATGAACACAAGAGCAAAAGGGGGACCACTAGAAGACTTTACCCCGAAATCGAATTAGCCTATAAAAGGAATAGAAGAAGAAGGGCAAGAGAAAGAGTTCAAGCAATCGAGATAAAGGAACCAAACGAACAACTTCCAAATCAAACACCGGAAGAAGCTATCGTACTCGCACAAGAAGTGCAAGTGCTGTGAGACAGGGCGAGAGAGATGGAGGCTGAGTATGCTGAGCGAAACGCCCAGTTATTGCTACTACAAAATCAACAAGGGCAAGGAGGAGGAGCACAACCAAGAAGAACCATCCAGCAAAGGTTCCAGCGCCAGCATGAAGAAGTTGGATTCAAAATTGGCATCATTACCAATAATTTTGAATTGAAGATCGGCCTAATTCAAATGGTTCAACAATCAGTTTGGGGGAAGAGCCACGGAGGATCCCTATGTGCACCTGACTCAGTTTGTTGATCTTTGCGACACAATCAAGATCAACAGAGTGAGCCAGAACGCAATCAGATTAAGGCTCTTCTCTTTCTCCATCCGAGACTAGGCGAGAGCGTGGTTCACTGGAGTAGATCTAACTCAGATTGACACATAGGAGGATTTGAAGTCTCAATTCCTTTTAAACTTCTTTCCTCCTGGTGTGACTATGAAAAGGAAGACAAAAATCACTCATTTCACCCAGCAAGTTGATGTACGAGGCTTGGGAAAGATTCAAAGAGTTGCTTAGAGCCTGTCCTAGACATGGAATTGACTTGGAAGAACAAGCCTACTATTTCTACGAAGGATTGACACTGCGAATGAAGGAAAACATTGATTCTTCCACCGGAGGATCCATCACCTTGAAGACCGCAGAGGAAGCCATAGAACTCTTTGCTAGGATGGCCATGAATAGCTTAATAGCCTACACAGAGACAGCTACCACTCAAATCTGTAGAAGTGAGTGGGGGGTCGAATCTGCTACAAGAAGTAAAGAAGCTTTGCAAAGATTTTGTGAGATTGGAGGCTGGTCGAACCATTGCTGCTGTCAAGCCAGCCCAGTGTCAAGCTATTGTACCTGTGGATGCGGATAGTGTGAACCGAGCGAGCTCCTCAAATTTGGAGACTGCACTGGTCCCTACCGAGGTGAATAATGTCGGTAATTATCAATATAATTACCGCTAAGGGAATAAAGGGAACCAATATTTCAACTCCAAAACAAAGCACAACCATCCCGGATTGTCCTACGCTAATTCAAGTGGTGTCAAGATGCCTCCGCCAGGTTTTGCAGCTCAAAATAGAGCAATCGTGGAGCAAAAGAAGTCGAATATTGAAGATATTCTTGCAAAATTCATGCAAAGTTCGGATGCAAGATTTGGAAAAGTTGAGCAGGAGGTGAAGAACATCGGGAATGAAGTTCATAACATCTCAAAGCACATGCAAATGTTTAACACCCAATTGAGCCAAATTGAGACTGCATTGGGTAACCGGGACAAGCCTTAACAACTGCCAAGAAACATCGAGGTCAGCCCAAAGAATAAGTAGGTGAATGTCATCAAATTGAGGTCTGGGACCAGCTACCAAAGTCCAAAGAGACCAAGAGATGAAGAAACTGAAGAAAGGGGCAAAATCCCCAATTCTGGCATCTCTGTGTTGACCAACGCACAACCTGTGTTGGTCGATGTGGATGATGTAAAGCCAGCAGATAAAGCAATGATCGACGAAGCCACGTTGATCGATGTGCCTTGCGTCGGTTGATGCGAACTTTTAGTTGCCAATTCGCCCAATGTTTAGATGCAGCGAACGACACAGAGGGCTCCCATTGGCGAGAAGTCTCCTTCAAAATCTAAGTCGGCAACTCCCATGTCTTATCGTCAGTGATTCCTGAATAAAAAGGAAGATGACAAGTATGCTAGGTTTTTGGAGACACTGAAAAAGGCAAACATCAATTTACCTTTCATTGAGGCCTTGCGTGAGATTCTGAGTTACATGAAGTTTCTCCGGAAGTTGATGAGTGAGAAAAAGCAGTTTCATGAAAATGAAACTGTTCCCATCCATGACAAGTGTAGCTTGTTACTTCAGAAGAACCTGCCAATCAAGAGAAGCGACCCCAGATGCCTCTCCATACCAGTGGAGATTGGAGGCATGGAATTCATGAAAGTGTTATGTGACACTGGTGCTAGCATCAACTTGATTCCTTATTCATATTTCAAAAGGCTCAATATTGGAGAGATAAGACCCACTACCATCACACTTCAGATGACAGATCGCATGGTCTCTAGCCCCAGAGGATGGTGAACTGAACCAAAAATCAATTCATCTATTCGGAAAAGTGACGAACAAGTGCAAGAACTGAAATAGAGATTGCAAGAGTCAATATTCGCCCGCAAAAACTTTCTTTTTTTTGAATTGGTAAACTCGGATAAATGACAAAAAACAATAAATATTTATTAGGACATTAGAAAAAATAAATTTTTTTATAAAAATTTTCTAATAGCTGTTTAAATTAATTGAAATTGAATTTTGAATTCGTTTCTATTATTTGCAAGGAGCTGGGTGAGAAGAAACTCTCACGTCCAGCTCTGTAGCAGAGATGGAACTCCGAAACAACCATCAACTATAACCCAAAAAGAACTAAATTTCGTAAACAACATAGAGGAAGAATGAAGGGAATATCTTATCGAGGTAATCATATTTGTTTCGGCAAATATGCTCTTCAAGCACTTGAACTCGCTTGGATAACATCGAGACAAATGAAAGCAGACACAAAATGCACGCCGTGGTGGAAAAATATAGGTCCGAATCTTTCCAGATAATCCAGTTACAGTAAGACCTACTGAAACATGTATGGGCTCCGGGAAAGGATCCCCTGAATATTGGGTAGCTGTTTTTTAAATCGGGGCGAATACTATATGAAATGGGTGGAGTAACTGAAAATATAGCTAAAAGGGCTATTTTAATAGCGGCATTAAAAATGCCTATACGAACTCAATTTATTATTTCGGGCTAATATTGTAGAACCGACATAAATGAGTCTTGGGGATGAAACAAAATCGCAGGTTTCTTTTTTTTTTTAGACATAAAAAAATAATATTTATTTTATTTTTTCATCCTTAATAGACTAAAAAATTTATATGATTCAACCTCAGACCTATTTAAATGTAGCAGATAACAGCGGGCCTCAAAAATTGATGTGTATTTGAATCATAGGGGCTAGCAATCGCCGATATGTTCATATCGGTGACGTTATTGTTGTTGTGATCAAAGAAACAGTACCAAATATGCCCCTAGAAAAGTCAGAAGTAGTTAGAGTTGTAATTATTCGTACCTGTAAAGAACTTAAGCGTGAAAGCGGTATGATAATACGATATGATGACAATGCTACAGTTGTGATTGATCAAGAAGGAAAACCAAATGGAACTCACATTTTTGGGGCAATCCCTTGCGAATTGAGACAATTAATTCAATAAGTCTATTGGAATTGGCTCTGCATCAATGGAATCTCATCACCCACACAAAACAAATTGGTGTGGTATATTCACATCATAATATATGAACAATAAGAAATAACATTCTTATTGAGACTAAAACTCAAAGGGAAGAAAATAGATTTATGGATGGAATCGAATATGCATTAGGTACAACCCAATCGAAACACATCCAATAAAGGGACAATATCCAACAACTAAACTAAATGCAAGATAAAAGATAGGAGATGGAGAAGAATAAACCAATGCACCGGCTACGGGCACATCCCCCCCCCCAAACTTAGTCAAGTTAGACTAAGTTTGCAAAACGGTGGATGGTGCATCGTCACTCCTCTCGATCTTGTAGTTCCTCCTACAAACACAAAACCAAACAAACTAGACATTTATTCAAAATCAAAGCAACTAAAAGCAATTAAACAAAAGAAAGAAAATTGGTTGGGTTGCCTCCCAACAAGCGCTTCCTTAACATCGGTAGTTAGACGACCTCACCATTCTCATCCATTGTCAAAAATCTTGTGGATTTTCAATACACCTTTCTCCCTTAATCGGCATTTACTTGGAAGCAATTTGTCAAGAGAGATTTTCCTTGCACCCCTCTCATCCTTCCAAGAAGAGTAGCATGTCTCGACAAACTCAACTATAAAAGGTGGTGATTCCTTCTTTGATTTGATCTCCAAGTCCTCATCCAAATGTATCCAAATTATATAAGTCTCGACTTGTTCCTTGTTTGGATTTATCTTTGACTCCTTATCACCTCCTTCTCCGATCAAATCACAATATCTATTCACTAATTCTTCTAGCATCACCTCCTTTTCCCTCGTGTCTATCACTAATGAAGGAAAGTTATGCACCATATCGCCACTTAGACCCCCCGACACAATTACCTCATCATTTTGCTCTTCTTCAACTTGTTCTACCAAGGCCGGGACTTTTTGCAATTCCTGAAGTGAAGGTATCTCAAGAGCACCATTCTTCTTACTTTCAATAACTTGCAACTCCTCCTCGGTGCCTTCATCCTCTTCCTCATTTTGAGGTAACTCTTTACCTTCTTTCTTTGATTCTTCTCCTTGCAACACCACTATCTTCTCTTCTTTGGGTTCTACTTGCCAAGGTTCCTCCTCTTGCTTTGTTTCACTCCTTGGCTTGGCAATGATCGATTCGTGCTTCGGAGTGTCCTCAAATATCTCCTCATTCACCTCACATTTTCTTTCCTTGATATCCTCACTTTTCCTATCTGAACACCTTAACAACCTAAGTTGTTCTTGCATTAAATCCAATTGGCTTTACAACCAATCATCTTCACTAGTCTCTTTTACAGATTTCTTAGCACGGTACTCACTTTGGATCGTAATTTGTGGCCTTTGTCTCTCTCATTTTGGCCTTCATTTCCTCCATTTGTCTTTGCAAATTATGCAATCTCTCCGTGTTAATTCCACGATGATTCTCCATTTTACACCTACAAGAATCCAACAAACTCAAAGTACCAACAAATACAAAAACAAACAACAAATTATTCACACAAACAAAAACACTAACACCTAGCCTACAAGCTTCACTTTTCCCCCAATATCTAGCAACCTACTAAATGAATTCCCCGGCAACGGCGCCAAAAACTTGATGTGCAATAAAAACTCATACAAATTCTCACTGCACACTCAAGGTTTAATTATCAATCCAGGTCCTTCTTCCCTTCGCCTGCTAGATTACCGGGATACTATAGCAAAGTCTAATAGCTAGGCAAAATAAAATCATTGAGTGATTTTTATCAAACTAGGCAATCAATTTAAACCTATGCTAACAACATATAACAAGGCAATGAATTAAACCAAAAATCGACATTCAATCTCAATCAATCAAATCAATTCTCTCCACACTTTGGTAAACCAAGACAAGCAAATACTAAAATGAGGTAGATAGGATGTTGAAATAAATGTAGATTTAATCCAATTAGGTTAACCATTGACGTAAACACATTTTAACCCCTAGGAGATTGAGCAATCGACCCTACCCTCGTTAACCCCTTGTCACGGCGAGCTAACGGTTGATGATGCTAAGACTCACAAACAGCTACGTTATTAAGCCCTAGACCACTCCAAATAGAACATCAATTATTGCCCTAAGACCTAGCACCGCACAAGGATTGGAGCTAATATTGTATGAACCTACACTATTCATGATGATTCCGCCCGCGTGTTGGCTGCAGCGTTCACGTCAACTACCTCCTAAGCTGGCTATTACCTACACCTAAGAGGTAAGGAACAAGATCTAGTCCAATTCAAGCTCTCAAAGGGAAGTAAACAAACAATTATCAAACCTAATCTTCATACATCCTTGTTCAAATCAACATCCAAATTGAATTAGAACATCATACCTCTCAATTGTAACAATACAAAGTTGAAATCAAATAACTCCATGACAATTGATAAGTAGAAAATGAAATCTTCCCCAATTGGATTTGATTGGTCTTGATCTACCCCCTTGGATCTTCAATTTTTCTCCAAGGATTGATGAATTAGCTCCTTGATACCTTGGGTAAGGTTTTGGACGGGATGAAAATGAGAATCGTAGAGAGAATTTAGGAGGAGGTTATCCAAAGTTATGAAAAGTTATCAAAATAACCGTTTTCCCCCTTTTATAATGAGCAAACAGGGCCTCGGATCGCCCGGGCCACCCATGGTTCGCCCGAGCCATACTGAAAACTGCCAAATGCTAAAAATCACGTTCTGGCTCGGTCGGTCCGATTTGGCTCATCCGGTCGAAGTCTCTGTCCAGCATGGCTCGACCGGTCGAGGTCTCTGTCCAGAATGGCTCGGCCGGGCGAGGTCTCTGAACTCCAAATTTCATCCCTCTGCTCCGCTCAGGTGAGCCTATCCTCCTTTGTATCCAAGCTCGGGCGATTTGCCTCCAAAACTCACCAAAAAGTGTTGTTTTATGCTCAAAACACAACCTACAACTTCCAAAACACAAAAACACAAAAACATGATAAAAGAGCAACAAAAACATATGATATGAGAGTAAAATGCCCACAAACATGCACGCTCACACAATGAAAAATAGGTCATTTTACGTACATATCACAGTCGCCTAGGAACTCCTTGTAGACTCAGTCTTCTGGTTGAAGTGGGGAAGCACCCCGCAGCCTCCTTCCTAGTGGTTGGTGTTTACTAATTCTTTCCAGAATGGTTGGATGTTTATACATTCTTCCCAAAACTCAGGTGGTTGGCATATGCCCGTGAGAATCAGAATCCAAGACTAGGAAATTGACTGCTATGAATATATCTCAGAAATATATATTCACCAATAAGAACTTCAGCTTAAAAGCTTCAGCCTTGTGCTAGGAGAAGTTAGCACGGTGGGTAACTTGAGTCTGAGACTCAAATATCATGTTAGAGAACACGGAAAACTCAGAGAGTTTAGTTGGGAGAGATGACCTGAAATTGCCCTTTGTCTTCTTAAGACTTACAGATTTTTCAATTCAATCCAAGTAACCGTTTAAGGTTGAGAGGGCAGGTCTTTATATAGAGGAGAACCTTTGGCATTTTAAATTTCTATCCGTTAGATACATAAATCCAGATATTAGACTCATGGATTCTATTGTCCAATCGTAGCCCATGCCATAGGTCTCCTTTATGCTTTGTCCTGTGTCAGTGTACTATACAGTAACTTTATGTCAGACTCCTTTTCAGCCTAAGGAACCCAATTTGGATAATCTCGTACTGACTTAGGCATTTACGAATGCTTGAGTCTGACTAACGCTCTTATACTGACTTTTGAAGGTCCGTATAGCTTAGCCCTCATACTGACTTCCCACGGTCAGTATGGTAAATCCTCATATTGACTGTCTACTGTCAGTATGGAAAACGCCCTCATACTGATTTCTTTGGATCAGTATGAAAATCTCTTAAACTGACTTCTCCTTAGTCAGTTCGGGAAAGCCCTCAAACTGACTTCTCCTGGTCAATATGGATAAACCTTAAAATGAGTGCTCCAACACAGGTTTTGGTCAGTTCTCGAGCATTCTCCATTGATCGGTCTTCAACGTAAGTTCTATTATAACTCGATCGATCATATACAAGGATTACATTTTAGAACTCTAGAAACTGGAAAAACTGACTAAGATGGCTTACATTCTTTGACCCACCAAAACATCAAAAGTAAGGAAGGATTTCTCTAACAAAAATCCTAACAATTTTCTCCTTCTTGGTGTGGTCAAATCCATCTAGAATCTAAGCCGATGAGGTATGGATAGCTTTATAGTTTTTACAGTTTTGACAATTTGTCGCATAAACTCAAAAAAAGTTCCCCCTCAATATTAGCTTTTTACTTAAGATTGTATCCTTATAAACTTGGAGATATATTGCTCGATTGATTTTTCTATATATTTTAGAGCAATTTAAATCTAAAGAAGGGGAGAGAGTCAGAAGCCTGCTGATTACACTGGATAGTGTAAGTTTAGCGTTTGAAGAACAAAGACCTTAGTTGGACAAAAAGATATTGTCATCAACAAGTCAGTTTACCATTTAATAATTTTCATTACAAGTACAGGGATAAACTAACAAAAAGAAACCTATTACATAACTATTTTTCAAGTTTATACTAGGTTGCTTCTGGTCTTCATGATGTTCTTCTAATTGGCTACTACTTTGGTCCGTTTTGAACTCCTAGTCCAAGGAGGGTAGCTGACTAGCTTTTTCCCTTCAGTTGGATTTTGTCTTCCAAGAATTTTTGGACTACAAAGCCATCCGTTGAAATGTGCTCCTTGTGGAAAGAAAAACTTGTCCATTTACATCTCAACGTTGCCTGAGGGAGGCAGGTTTATTATGCTGGCCTGCTTTCTACACCCTCATGCTAGCTTTCAGTAGCTTTGCCCCCTCGGAGGTCTGTTGGCGCTGACATTGGCATGCAATTCATCAGCAGTGACAAGAACATCCCCTATGAATGTCTTGTCTCCTCCGGGCTTCTGTATTAGGCTGTGAGCCAAGAGCACTCCATACTTTGTTGTTTCAAAGTATAAACCAGCCAGTAGACACAGAAAAAATTCTAAGTTTCTACTTGCTGGTGAACCTGTCGGGCTCATTGTACTGATGTTTCCCTCATCAGTTCTGATGTCTTCTGCACCACCCATACTTCTTTTCCCCATCTTTGACCATACCCAGAAAGGGTGGTGAGCTTGTGTCTGGAGGTTTGGGTTGTATCACCATTTTCCCAGATCTAAGGAAAGTTGTGGTTGAAGTATAAACTTGGTGCGAAAATGGAGATTTTGGAGAAAAGTTTTTGTTTCTTTTACAAAGGAAACAAAATGAACCATATTTATAGCAGAGAAGAAGATCATTTAAATGGTAGGTGTACCTTATGACCTTTCAGTTTCTTGATATTTGCCGACAATTGAGATACCTTTCCTCGCAATACGCGCTTCAAATTTGACTGGAGCGACGTGGGAAGGTGCATTATCCATGCGTCAAAATCTGACTCATCGATGCAAGATACGCATTAATAGCAATGTAACCGCAGCGATTGCCTTTTGAATTCGAAATCCCACCTTTCGAAATTCCAAATTGACTAAGAGTCAGTTCCCAAACTGAGAGTTGGAACTCAGTTTAATTCCGCACTCGTCTTTCAGAAGTCTTCTAAGTACGAACCTGAAACTTGGTTTCTCTTCATCAAGTCAGTTTGAAGCTTGAATAAAGGTAAGTTTCTGTTTCTTTGGATGCCCTAATGAGTCGCTTCTTCGTACTGAGCAGCGCATCAAGTTTGTGAAAACTGAGAGCTTGGACTCAGTTTTATTTGGCATTACTCTTTTTCAACAAAGACTTCATCAATTTCCAGTAGACCCAGTTTCATGCAAAGCTCCTTAAATCTGGTCTCTAGGAGATGTTTGGTGAAGATGTCAGCCAGTTGATCTTCAGTTCAGATATACTCTGAGTGAGAACGAGAACAGTCTCATTCTGATTACATCCTGAGTTACTCCGTTCCGCTTCACAGTGTCACACACCTCAATGAACTGGTTGAGGTGGGCATATGGATCTTCTACAGCTCTCCCCGCAAACTAATTTTGCTGCACCATCTGAATAAGGCCTGTGCACAGCTCAAAGTTGTTGGCATCGATGCCAACCCTGAATCCGACCTCCGCTTGCTGTGGAAGAAATCGATCCAAGATGGACCTTTGCGGAACCACAATCTGCCTATTGTTCAATTCTGCCAGTCTTGAAGCTTGTTCTGCCAGAGTAGCCTGAGCTGCTTGTAGTTGTGCTCTCGGCTGCTATACTTCATTCACAAATTGCCTCTGCTCCTCGGGAGTCATATTTTACAGAGGTGCTTCAGGATTCTCTGCCATCTCTCTTTTTTTATCTTTTCCTTTCTTTTTGATTTTCCTTCAAGTTGCTTCAATTTCAAGGACAAAAGCCTCGAGTGTTTTTCCTTTGGCTCGCGTGTTCATGCACCTGCGCAGAAAATAGGTAGATATCAGTTCTGCGTCGATCGATGTGGATTCCACGTCGATCAATGCAAGAGAGTGGTTGGCATCGATCGATGCAAGGTGTGCATCGATAGATGCAGCAAAAATGATCGACATCGATCGATGCGAACGGGCGTCGATCGATGTGGGACGCAGACACAAAAACTCACGCACGCACACGTACAAAAAAATAAAACTCAATCCCGGAAATCCTAGAACGAACTAGTAACAAGATAAAATCTAACAACACCCCGGAGACGGTGCCAATTTGATCACTGCAAGATCTACAGATTAATTATAGCAACAGTGGCAAATAAATTTGTAAAGAACCCTAAGGTTATCGAATCCAGGGGAATTGTATAATGAAACTATCTGTACTAACTATGATCCTAAGATTCATTGTTTGAGGAAACAGAAAATCAGGGTTTTGATTTGGAAAATAAAGATGACAATACTGAAAATTAAAGAGGTTTTGAAATCAAATTTAAAGGAATACAAGGAAGAAATCTTATTGTGGATGACATGTAAGAGCCAATTAATTTAACAGGTGGAATACTTCAATAATGTTATATTTCCTTGGTTGAGCAAATATAACCTAGATTACTAATTAGTGACTATCTCCGTTCGGTCTCAAGAACACCAAATTAGTCAATCTGATAAGCAAATCAGTTCAATTCCTACAGTCTAATACATCTTATTGGCCAGTATAGAGTGTATCATGCATTCCCAATCCCACTATCAATATTCACCTTTCGGTCCTTCTATCAATAGCTAAATATCTAAATTAATCGTCACCTTTTGGTCCTTAAATTAATCTAGAATTATAAAATAAACACAGGAATCATGAACCTAATTAATTAATCCTAACATGCATCCATAATAATATCAAACCCTAGAACCCGCTAGGGTTTCTAGCCACTCATCGCAGATAGAAATCCAAAAGAAAACATATTAAATTGCATAAAAGTAAAGAACTTACAATGAAAATAAAGGGTTTCGTGTTTCCCAACTCTCAAAACTCTAAAAACTAAATTGCAGAATGAAAATATGATCCGAGGTCTGAAAAATATGAAAGGGCTGAAAAAGTCGAATTTACTAGGCTATTTATAGAGGTGGATGTGTATCCTATCAAATCTAGGGCTAAAGATATGATATAATCCGAATTTGATCGAATTTCCACGCCAGCGGATTTGCGTCGATCGATGTGGCTTCCACGTCGATCGACGTGAAACGTCCATGTTGATCGATGTGGATTCCACGTCGATCGATGCGGTCCTGTCTCGCCCCCTTCTGCGCGGTCTCACGGTTTTGGCCATAACTTCCTCTCCCAAACTCCGATTGACCCAATTCCAGTTGCATTGGAAAGCTAACTGGTAGCTCTATCAATTTCCATGCGCTAATAGCCCGAATTCTTCGTGTGGAAGAACGCTTCACTGCTACTCTTGCACATCACTGCTTTCAGAACGATTTTCCAGTGAATTTGGCCTATAACCTGTAGAAACACACCAAAGCACGCATAATACCACCAAATATAGACTCATGCATAAAATATATATATAAACTCAATAAAACTACATAAAATAGTAGAAAACAATATAGATAAGTGAGTGAAGTAATGAGCTTATCAGGTACCAAATACCTAATGACTCAGTTCTTTTTAGGTATTTGACTATTCTTCTGGTAGCCTCCATGTGTGACCTATTCGGATTGGCTTGAAATCTCACACATATCCCAACTGAGTAGGAGATGTCTGGCTTGCTTGCAGTTAGGTACAGGAGTGACCTAATAATGCCTCTGTATGTTGTTGGGTTGACTGCCTCGCCTTCTTCATCAAGGTTGATCTGAGCACTTGGGCTCATTAGAATCCTCAAGGGCTTGGTCTTCTCTGGATAAAACTTGATGATCAAGTCCTTGGTATATTTCTTCTAGTTGATGAAGACTCCTCCTTCAGACTGAATTACTTGGAGACCTAAGAAATAGGTCAGTTTGCCCATCATGCTCATCTAGAAGTTGTGTTGATCTTGCCTTTCCGGAAACCATTATTGAGGAGAAAATGAGACTACCTCTCATACCAAGCTCTGGGTGCTTACTTCAACCCATAAAGAGCCTTCCTCTATTTGTAAACTTCGTTTCCTTCTTCAAAGCCATGGGTTGTTCCACATATACTTCTTCTTTCAGCTCCACATTTAAAAAGGCACCCTTCACATCCATCTGGAAGACTGTGAAGTTGTTGTGCACTACATAGGCAAGGAATAAGCGGGTTGTTTTAAGTCTGGCCACTGGAGCATAAGTTTCATCAAAATCAATTCCTTCACATTGAGCATATCCCTTTGCTACCAGTCTTGCTTTATCCTTACTATGTTCCCAGTTTCGTTTCTTTTATTCTTGAAGACCCATTTGGTGCCGATAACTGACTGATAAGTAGGTCGGTCTACTAAGTACCAGGCCTCATTTCTCTTGAATTCAGCAAGCTCTTCCTGCATTGCATTGATCCAGTCAGTTGACTTCAGAGCATCTCCAATTATTGTCGGCTCTGACTCCTGAGATACAAAACAAGTCAGTAGCGCACTTCTTTGTCTCCTGCAAACTGAATTGGCAATACTGTCAAGCACGGCTTCCTCAGGATGGTTTCTTAGCCATTAGGAATTTTGGAGCTCGGTAACTTCAACAAGTTGAACGAAATCTTCAGGCTACTCAGTACCATCTGCTCCCGATACTGGAACTTGAGATAAGTCACTTTGACTGGAGTTTCCTTCTCCAGTAACGACTCACATATCTTGATTTCCTTGATTTTCTTGAGAAATATAAGGTTGGATAGCTTCAGGATGAGCATTTTCATCTTCAGTAAGGTTAGTTTGAGTTGGTGGCTCTGTTCCAGTTTGACCCTCTAGTTGAGCTCTGTTTTGATCTCCTGAAGTTCCCCCTTGATTGATACATGGGTGCATCATCAATGAGACAAAGGCTCTAGCTAGGTCAATCGCGGTATTTGTCTCATCATCTGGATCACTTGTGTGATCATCTACAGATTTGGTTTGAGAAACTTGATTTTGATCTTCTTTATCAGTACTCAGTTTTGCACACCCATTGTTGACAACAGGATCACCAATTTCCAGTTCTTTCAAAGTTCTGCGCACTAAAATAGACTCATGAAAAACAACCGAACATGTTACTTCCACAAGTCTGGTTGTCTTTTTTAGTACTCTGTATCCCTTGTATGAAGGATGTCCATATCCAAGGAACACCCCTTCATCAGCCTTGGGACAAAAAGTATTCAGGTTCGACTTTCCATTGTTATGGATGTAACATAGAGAACTAAAAGCACGAAGAGGAGCTATAGAAGGCTTACGACCATTGAAGACTCGTATGGGGTTTTGTGATGACGACTATTGATGGCGCTTCTGTTTTGAGTATAGCACGCCATCATCAAGGCTTCTCCCCAGTAACCTTCTTTTAGGTCATCTTTGGCATGCATTGTCCTGACTGCCTCCTTAAATGTCATGTTTCTTCGTTCAACAAGGACATTCTGTTGAGGCGTCCTTGGAGCTGACTTCTCATGAGCAATGCCAGCATCAGCACAGAAATCCATCAGTGGACCGTTGCAAAACTCAGTTCCGTTGTCATATCTGATTCTTTTGACGGTGACCCTTTTGCTATTTTGCACTTGAAGGATAAGCTCTGGAAGTTGAATCTTCACTTCATTCTTGTTCGTCAGCAGCCTTACCCAAGTATATCTGGAGTATTCATCATCCACAACCAGAGTGAATCTTTTTCCTCCAATGGTAGGCGGCTTTACTAGTCCAAATAGATCCATATGAAGTAGCTCGAGGATCATGTGTGTGCTTGCTGTGATGGTTTGATTCTTGAATGAAGCTTTGGTTTGCTTTCCCATCTTGCATGCTCTGCAAACACCTTCTTCTTTCTTGAAAGTGACTTGTGGTAGGCCTTCCACAAGCTTGTGTTTAGCAAGATGTCTGATTGAATGGAAATTCAGATGGCTAAGTCTCTTATGCCATAGCCAGTTGACTCCTTCTTGGGATGCGCTTGTTGCGACAAGGCATGTGTCAGGCTTTCCGTTTTCCCAATCCACATAGTAGAGACTTCCTTTCTTTACACCTTTCAGCATAGTCTCTTCGGAGTCTTTGTCATTAATCCAGCATTCTTCTTCGGCAAAAGTTTCCTCATATCCTGACTGGATAAGCTGACTGATAAGTTCGTATTTTCACTAACTTATCAATGAATTCCTAGAGTGTTTTGGTGGTTTTAGAGCATTTTACTTGTTTTAGCATTCATGAAAGGGTTTTTGCACGTGTTATGCTCGTGATGGTATATTTTGCAGGTTTTAGGATGGCAAAGTGTGGAAGACAACCGAGTGAAAGCCTCAATTTCAATCGACACGAGCCTACATCGGTCGACACCGAGAGGCAAGGATCAATCGATGAAGCATTCAAGGGATCGACGTGTGTCATCCGTATCGACTGACGCCGAAACCACGTCGGTCGATTGCAAAGCTCGGATAGAGGTGACGGAGGATCAATCTACGGTCGGACCGTGCCATTCCATGTCGATCAACATGGACACACGTCAGTGACGTCGATTGTATCTTGGCAGACTTTTATAAGATTTCAGATATATTTGTATAAAATCCCCTAAGCCTATTAGGAGACATCCATCACTATTATATATAGCCCTTAGAGGTCGAAAATATAGAGCATGTTATTATTTTGAGTGTTAGTCAGCAGCAATTGTAATCCATTGGTGTTTGCTGCGGAGTTCGTGTTAGACATCAACATTGTTTTCTACTTTTTGAGTATTTATGCAAGACTTTTACAGGTTTTATCTATCTTTGATACTTCTTGTTATGTCCATGTGTAACTAAGTTCTCAGTAGATTCTAGGGTTTCGAATATTATGCCTACTTGTATGATTAAATTAATTTACCTTTCCAAATCGTAGTTTATGAATGCTAGGGTTAATTTTGATCTTAATTTACTGGCCATAATTTAAGATTCATTAGTTAAAATTTAGAGACTCGAAAGGTAATAGATTTCAATAGAAATTAGCTTCATAATATAACTTGTTTTTTTGTCTGGAAAGAAAGGAATAAATTATAGGAATAAATATGTAGATCTCAAGGAGTTAATCATATTTTCTCAAGACCGAAATGATAGAGATAAGTAATTAATCTACTTTGTGAATTGTCCTAAACAGAAATTCATGATAGCTTTCTGATGTTCCACTATGAAAAGGAATTAAAATTGATAATTAATTAATTCATGATTACATGTACGACATAATAGGTAGAAAACCCTAGGATCTATGTTTCTTCAAATTTAAATCCAAAGTCTTTCAATTCTCTATTTTAATTAGTTTTCAAAATATTAAAACCAATTTCTATGTTTTCGAATTTCCTAAACAATGGCCCAAGAACTTATGTTTTGATAGTTAGGGTTTTTCGTTACTTCACTAATCTGGGATACGATAATTTTATTTCACCGTTATATTATTAGCTTAGCTAAGTTTCTAATAAAATAGTTAGCTATCACTGACTCACACTCAGCAGATTGTAGTTGAGGTTGGTGACCAAGGATACATCATTGATGATAGTTCCATTGCTCTTCAAACATCCTTTGCCGATTACTCCGCCATTTGAATCATCTCCAAAACTAACAAGTGGTCCTCTAGTCATTTTTAGTTTTGAGAGAAGATTGATGTCACCAGTCATGTGAGGTGAACATCCACTGTCCAAGATACATGCTTTTTTCTTCTTTTTACGTTGACCTTGGTGACCTTGTATCTGCATAACACATAAGGTTAGACAAAAGGTACCCGTGTTTCTGCGGGTTCTGCAGGGTTAGTGTTATGGATCCATCCTTTAGGAATCCATACTTGCTTCACCATATATCTTGGTGTCAAAAGTCTCTCTACCTTTCTCTTCCTCTTTAAAGGATTTAACGGTTTCTGTGCATATTCGAAGAGAAGAGGTGAGTGTATGAAACCTGACCAGTAACTAAGTTTCTTGAAACTGAGTCTCTAGGAACTGAATTCCTAGGAACTGACTTCCTTGAAACTGAGTTCGGTTGGGTTCTTGGAAACTTTGTCCGGAATGTGTGGTCTTTCTAGTCCTGAAAGTAGGGAATTCATTGGACTGAGACCTCGTATAGATGTTCTTTCTATACGGATAAGTTCTCCTCTCATACGAGTTATGAGTTGGGAACCTCGGATTTCTGAAGTCCAGAATTGAAACTGACTTTCTATAAAGTTCAGTTTTAGCTGTTGAGGTGGGTTTTCTAATGTTATGAACGTTCTGCTTATCCCACTTCCTAGGTATGATGAGCTTCATCTCAAGTTTGTTTGACTTATAAGTCATATCTTTTCTATGCTTGGGTGTAGAAGTTAGTTTTGAAACTGATTGTCCCCTTCTTTCCTGATTAGCCTTTAAGGAGTTCTTGTCCTTACTAACTACTCCTTTACCTAACAGCTTGACTTCTAAACTGGAATTCTTCCTATGGTTGTTGTTCGAGACATTCCCAGTTTCGGAAGTAGAAGCCTGATTGCTCAAGTTATTCTCTGTAAAGCTTAGTCCTAAACTATCAAAGAAATGTTTTTGTAAACTTAGAGCTTCTGAAACTTTGCTAGTACTAGAGTAAAGTGAGCGATAAGTTTTTGATCACTAGCAATTTTTAGTTTTTGAGATGCGCATTCTTCAGAGATAGATTTAAATGATTCAAGTAATGTAGAATGCTCTTCTCTAAGTTTAGCTAGATCTTCACTTACTGACTTTGATCCTTGGATCTCCTCAGTCAGTTTTGAAACTTTCATTTTCAGTGAAGCATTTTCACATGCCAAGACATTTTTTAACTCTTAAAACATAGAAAATTCTCTATTCAAAGTTTCAAGAGTAACATCTTCTAAATCTGAGCAATAGGATTCAGAGTTGTCTTCTATGCATACTATAGGAATAGAAACTAAATTAGAAATGTGTACCGGAGTGTTAGACTCTGTTTCAGTTTCTTCCTCTTCTCCGAGCTTTGCTATCAACACCAAAAAGGCTTCCTCCACTGCCTCATCAGCTGATGTGTAGTAGTCATCGTTATTGTCTGAGATGTTTGGCACCTCAGTTCTGGTAAGTATGGCCTTCACAACCGCTCTGGAGGCTTTTTTCTCGAACACCCTCTTCAAGCGCTCCCTTTCCTCCTTGGAAACTAATGGGCACTCGTACTTGAGGTGAGAGTTGCATTCAAAACAGCCTCTGGGAGGTCTGTCGCTGAACTTCAGTTCATTGGACTGTGAACTTTCCTTCTTGGATTTGGCTTTCTCAAGAAGTCTGGTCAGCTTCCTCATTTACTCCGCAAGCTCTTCAACTGAGCTCTCTTCCTCATTCTTCTGGTAGGAAGGTATCGGTGCTGACTTTGATGTAGACGTTTGTCCCGAAGATCTGTCAGCTAGGTAAGGCTTTTGAGGCCTTCTTTTGAACTCCCTTTTTGCGAAAAAGGCAACATCACCTTCTGGATGTGTGCTGACACTTTGCACTGCTTCATTTCTGTTCGCCATTTAGAAGTCCCATTCGTGGGCTTGGAGCTGGGCGAACACGTCCTTGGTCGTCATCTTGGAGAGATCCTTCTTCTTCAAGCTGGTGGATTTGACGAACCAGGCCTCCTTGGGCATCATGGAGAGAAATTTGCATTCATATCAACAATTTCATATATTCTCCCTAAGTTCCTCAGCTCGCAGATAATCGAATTGAATCTAACTTCCATTGATTTGACACTTTCACCAGGAAGCATTTGAAAAGATTCATACTTATCCACACAGTTTTGAAGCTTGTTCCGCTTCATCTGAGTTGTTTCTTGACTAAGTGAGCCAAGAAATTCCCACATCTTCTTAGCATTGTTGTGCTCTAAGGCTTCAACAACCAGTGGCTCTAGTAAGGATTGTAAGATGAGCTCCATGGCCACTGCATTCAACTGAAAACGAACTATGTCGCCGTTTGTCCACTCTACATAAGGTTTCTCCATTATCTCCTAACTTCTGCTCCTCCGAGCTGAGTATTCACCTTGGTGATCTTTAGCGGTTCGGTAGATAGAACCTCTGTCATTTCTGGGTGGACATTCTTCAGCATGATCAACGATCGTTTCTTCCATATCTCAAAATTTTCTGATGAGTACTTTGGAAGATTTGTAATCTAAGCCATCTCTGTGTACCTGAGGTTAAACACACAAAACAGAAACCAAGTGCAAAAAACACAACCAAGTGCAGAAAATAGAGATTTGGTCCTAAGTGACTCAACACAACCATAATCTGTAAGAACCTTGGCGCGTGATACCACTTGTTGGTCCCAAATCAGAGTGCAAATTGTGCAGCGGAAGGTTTAGTATATGCAGCGAAAGTATAAAGTAACAGCTGAACTGGTTTGTTTAGGCAGAGTATAGTCAGTTTTGTGTGTGGAAAGTTTAAGCTTAAATGTTCGTTTTAGCTTAAGTCAATTTCATAGTATATACGCTTCAATACTTTGACAAGTATTGAAGGTTTCAAGAGTCAGTTTGTGAAACAGGAAAATAGAGCAAGTGTGAAAGAAAGCAGTAAAGCAGCACACAGAGATTTATATTGGTTCGGACTTCAATATCCTACATCCACTCTTCAGACCCAGGGTCTGGATAATTCACTAGGTAAATACAAGCCTCCTTACGATCTATACACAGTCCGTGGCACCTCCGTCCTCCGGTCAGCTGTGGCACTCGCCTAGGACCTCCTAGTAGACTCAATCTTCAGGTTGAAGTGGAGACGCACCCCGCAGCCTCCTTCCTGGTGGTTGGATGTTTACTAATTCTTCCCAGAATGGTTGGATGTTAATACGTTCTTCCCAGAACTCAGGTGGTTGGCATACGCCCATGAGAATCAGAATCCAAGACTAGGAAACTGACTGCTATGAATATATCTCAGAAAGATATATTCACCAATTAGAGCTTCAGCTTAAAAGCTTCAGCCTCATGCTAGGAGAAGTTAGCACGGTGGGTAACTTGAATCGGAGACTCAAGTCTCATGTTAGAGAACACAGAAACTCAGAGAGTTTAGCAAGAGAGATGACCTGAAATTGCCCTTCGTCTTCTTGAGACTTACTGATTTTTCAATTCAGTTTAAGTAACCGTTTAAGGTTGAGAGGGCAGGTCTTTATGTAGAGGAGAACCTTTGGCATTTTGAAATTCTATTCGTTAGAGACATAAATCTAGACGTTAGACTCATGGATTATATTGTCCAGTCGTCGACCATGCTCCTTTCTGCTCTGCCCTATGTCAGCGTACTATACACTAATTTTATGTCAAACTTATTTTCAACCCGAGGAACCCAGTTTGGAAAACCTCGTATTGACTTAGGCATTTACGAATGCCTGAGTCTGACTGAGGCTCTTATACTGAGTTTTGAAGGTCAATATAGTTTAGCCCTCATACTGACTTCCCACGGTCAGTATGGTTAATCCTCATACTGACTGTCAGTATGGAAAACGCCGTGATACTGATTTCTCCGGATCAGTATGGAAATTCCTTAAACTGACTTTTCCTTAGTCAGTTCGGGAAAGCCCTCATACTGACTTCTCTTGGTCAGTATGGATAGACCTTAAAAAGAGTGCTCCAACACAGTTTTTGGTCAAGGCTAGGCGTGATGATTGTCAGTTCTCGAGCATTCTCCATTGCTCGGTCTTTAGCCTAAGTTCTATTACAACTCGATCAATCTTATATAAGGATTACAGTTTAGAACTCTAGAAACTGGAAAAAACTGACTATGATGGCTTACATTCTCTGACCCACCAAAACATCAAAAACTAAGGAAGGATTACGCTAACAAATATCCTAACAAATTAAGTTTGTCAATGGGCCTTGATCTTTTATCTCCTTCGTTTTCATGCTACCTTATGGGATCTGATTTTGACCCATAACAATTTTTAAAATAAGTCCACGATCTTTTAAATTTCATGGAAACGGGTTAATATCTATCCTATTTCATTAAACACGATACATTGTAACTTTTTTTTATATTAAAAAAAAAACCTAGTTTGAATTTTGATTTTAATTTCTTATATGTTTATAGTTTATAAATTAAATTGAAAAATTCATTTATATTTTTCTTTTTCAAAATTTTTAATTTATCCTCTTTGTATATTAGTATACAATAATTATCTATTGACTTCTTCAACACACAATATATCTTATTATTCTTTTTCATTTCTGGGTTCGTTAGCGATGGAATAGTTATCCATCGACTTCTTCAAAATATAATATATCTTATTATTAAGTAATAGAATTAATACTTTGGAATAAAAGAAAATATATGATAGTCATTCACTCCGAAAAAAAGAATTAACAAAAACAAAAAAAAATCTAAAAATAGATATGGACTCATATATATTAGGTTAAATCTAGTTTAATTTTAAAATAATTAAAAATTATATTTACTATGAATAAATCTAATTTAAAACATATAATAAATGATAAATAATAATATATTTAATAAACTTATTGATATTTCCAAATTTAAGTTATCTTGTTAGAGTTAAAAGCTTTCTTCCAAATCTAATTATAATAAAGCAACTTGATCTAAAAGCATTCTATCAATGACCAAGAGGTTATGGGTTGAAATTTTCATGAAAATATGTAGTATGTATGTGTTTAAATTAATGTAAAAAAAGTTTAACTAAAGCAAATTTTAATAATAATAATAATAATAATAATAATAATAATAATAATATGACATAAAAAGCGAATTAAAAGAATTCAAATTATTAAATTAAATTAGCTGAAATGAAAAGTAGATAAAAAATACTCCCTCTGTCCCAAAACAATTGTCTTGTTTTCCTTTTTCGTCTGTCCCAAACAATTGTCCTCTTTCCTTAAATGGAAAGTTAATATACACTCACTATTAAAATACTAATTTCTTCTATCTCTACTTGTATTGGTATCTGTGCCATTTCCAAACAAGACAATTATTTTGGGACGGAGGGAGTAATAGTTTTTAATTAAAAAAATATTCGAATTTAATAAAGAGATGTATTTTTACGAGTCGACAGATTTCTTGTTAATCATAAGCCCACTAGGGCAACGGATTCCTTCGGCCTTTTTCTTTTATTTCTAATATTTGGGCCTTTGAAACTATCAAAAAACATATCTCATCTTCAAATTTGATGAATGACTCGTGCATTGGCTCATATTCGGATACAAATTACAAAACAATAATTTGATATGAATTCATATTAAAAGAATATATTTGAGTTAAAGTTTACTGGATTTGATCAACGCATTAGGTATACATACGCAAATTTCGTGCCGGAATAATCCTTAATCAAATCGAATTCCAATTGAATATGAATTTTTCATTGTATTCTGCCTTTGTTCATTGTAATATTAGTTTAATGGTTTCAATGCAAAAATCCCCCAACATAGTGAATTGATGATAATGAAGGCAATTGGTTGCCCAACTTTATGAGGCATTTGAAAATACTTCTTTTGTCCCACCTCAATAGTCTCATTTTTCATTTTCGTCTGTCCCGCGGAATTAATCTTATTTTCTCAAATGAAAAAAAATCTTCTCCCACGAATAAAATATTAATTTCACTACATTCACAAATATTAATAATTGTGTCAAAAGCAAATGAGATTAATGAATCGGGAGGGAGTATATTTGTTGCAGTAACACGTGAAAGTTCACATATAATCACTGAAATATTATTATATATCTGCATCAAACGTTTTATCATTTACAAAAAAAAAAAAAAAATCCTAGTTATTTAATAAATCCGTAACGTGACAACTAATTTAGATGCTTGTGCATTTTGGTGATATCAAATCCCACATTCAATTAACAACTCTCAAATTCATTTTAATGCTTCTAATTAATTGCCACCTTTACACGCCATCGCATTTTTTAGAAATTGATTAGACTGCAAATTATATTAATTTCAACAAAACTTTTAGATCAAAATATCTTGCGTTTGCCAATGATTAAAAAAAATAGTAAATATAAGCCTCATATAAGGGGTTTTAGCAAAACGAATGAAGAGAAAATAGACAGATTTGAAATAAATACGACACGTGAAGGAGCTTCTTTTCGAACTACACATTTAAAGTTCATGAAAAGCTATTCTATTAGTAGTGTTGTAAAATTGTAGAAATTCCTAGATGAAGTACTTGTGATTTAGAATCATTAACTGTTTCAAACAATTTGCTCATGCAAAATCTAATAGTGATATATATGCACACATGATTCATCAACAATTTTTATTCATTTTTATTTCGATTTTACTCTACTAATAAAAACAATACATTAATTTAAACTTTATTGGTTCCAAAATCAGAGTTAGGCAATATACAGGTCAAGACTTTTAGAGTTGGGCCCTCAAAGCTGCTGATTTTGGTTTCAGCTCAGGTTCAAAAATGCAGATATTTAGCGAGTGATATATTACTTAGAACAATTTCAATAATATATTCCAAAACTTGAGGCGTTGAGTTTTAAATCCAGTGTATAAATTAAATAAAACAGTAAATAATACAAAGGATTTATAGAGATTTTGACCAAACCGTCTTACGTCCTCTATTCAGACGCGAAGTCTGGACATCACTAAGCTAGAGATTACAAAGATGTCAACAATAAATTGCTAGCTGATGAATGCCCACGTCTACCAGTCCACTAACGTACTCGTCGTGTCTCTTGCAATCTAGAGCTTCTTCAGGCCTGAAGTGTAGGCGCACTACTTAACTTTCGAAATGGACGTGAGAGTTTGAGTTCCTCCCGAGAACATCACGTTGGTGGTATACACCCGTGATAGTTGCCACAAGAGTAGTGACTGCTCCAAGATGTTTTCTTACTTATGAAGTAAGAACACTGAAGTAGCTCTTGCTAGGCGCACAAAGCCTCATGTTCAGGAAGGAACATGAAAAGTTGATAGAACAGCCTGAAAGCTTTTGAATGTTGAGAGTTGGTAGCTTTCAAGAATGACAAGGTTGGTAGATTCAGAGGAATTGGTAACCTTTTCTTCTTGGAAGGCAACCTCTATATATATGCGCTTCTTGGAGTGTTTAAATTCGTAGTCGTATGGAGAAGAACTCGTCCCATTGAGGTCTCCCTTTTCTCTGCTCCCTATGTCCTTTCTGACTGAGCATGTAGACTTTGCTGCTTCGGTCAAACGACTCTTAGCCGGTCTGAGGAATGTTTGCTCATGAATTACTTGGACTAACAAGATTTAAAGATCATAGGCGTCAAGATCTCTTTTCTTAAACTTTAGTCTTGTAATGTCTTCACTTGTCCTGGCTTGTGTGTCTCTTCTTGCACGTTGGGAAGCGTCTTGCTGGCAACATCTGCTGGTGTGCTCCTTTATGGTGGTCCACCAGCTGGAGATAACGTGTCAGCCGGCTTTCTTCAAAGACGCTTTGCTGGTAAAGGAAATTTAGCCAACAATCTCCAAACAAGCTTCTTTGCTGGTAAAGACTTCCCCAGCGAATCTCCTAAATCTTGTAATCAGATACTATTAAAACTCGATAATTCCTATATAGGACATTACAGGTTTGAGCCGATCTAGCTAGAGACACAATAATATAGTGGACACGTCCTTGAGTTGTTCGACCGATTCTATAATCTTGTGAATGGCTTATGCTCTTCTCCGGGAGTCTTCTTCCCGTTGCTTTCTCTCTTTAGCCTCTCTTCTGACTCTTTCCTCCTCCCGTTGTCTCTTTCGTCAGCTTCTCTTTAGTTCTTTCTTCCTCCATAATTTTGCGCTCTGCTTCACCCTTTGTAACAACTTCAATCAGGGTGGTCACAGTGTTGGTGAGGACAAAGTTTTGACGTTGTTGCTTCATATCTCAGAGTTATCACTTCGAAGCGATTTGAGACTTGTTCCTTGGAGTTGCTGAAGGACTGATGCATTAAGTTCAAACCGTAGACATGTTCAACCTGAAAGATGGAGGTGGAAGTCTGATATGATCCTCGCCGGAAGGTTTAGATCGCAGCCCAGGAACTCGGACGAATTGACTCAGACACGACGCGGAAGCAAATTGAAGTTGATACGATGGAAGGATCCAATACCTTTGGATTTGTAAACCTTCTAGTACCATAGTCCAGAAATAATTCTCCTACGACCCAAGAAGCGGATTGACCCAACAACGAAGGATATATGCGAAGACAACACCAATGGATATGACTGTCTGATTGATAAGTTGAAATCAAAACCCTATGGATGAATAGGAATTTCAAAAATTTGAGCTCTCAGAAATAAAGGAGAAAACCTCACAAATTTTATTAAACTGAAAATTGCCTCAAAAGTGTTCCATACAAGGCCTATATATAGGCAACTCAAACCCTAGTCTAATAAGGGAAATAAAATTAAAAAATTAAACTTAATAAAATTCGAAAATCACTTAAAGAATGCCTAAACATGTTGCCCAAAATAATTGAATAAATTAAACTAAGCTCAATCACTACACATAATTAAATTAATAATTTTTTGGTCTTTGTTTAAATCTTCCAACAACATCGATTCTTTGCAAACATTGGCAGCCCAAATGTCTTTAATAAATAAGCTCAATCCAGCCCTCAAAGTCCTTGCTCGAGCTCTAGTCATCGGCCAACTCAGAATGTTGACTGGATCATCTCTCACAGCTGCTACTTGGGCTCCGTCATTCCCCTCCTCTTCAAGAGGATTTGTCCTCAAATTCAAGTTGTCTCCTACATCAAAAGGACTTAAATCAACAACATTAAATGTAGCACTAACATCATACTCACTTGGTAAGTCCAACTTGTATGCATTATCATTCACTTTCTCCAACACTTGGAAGGGACCATCTCCACGAGGTAACGACTTCTATCTTCGCTGCAAAGGAAACCAGTCCTTTCTCATATGCAGCCAAACCCAATCTCCAGGCTCAAACAACATCTTCTTACGCCCTTTATTTGCTTGCTTCACATACTGCTCAGTACGGCGCTCTATGTTCTGCCTAGCCTTCTCATGAATTTGCTTCACAAAATCTGCTTGTTTCTGCCCATCAAGGTTAGTAAACTCTTGTGCAGGTAAAGGAGATAAATCCAAAGGAGTCAAAGGATTAAAACCATACACAATCTCAAAAGCGAAAAACTGAGTAGTAGAATGAACTGAAGGATTATAAGCAAACTCAACATGAGGCAAACATTCTTCCCAATTCTTAATATTCTTCTTAAGTATAGCTCTCAACAAAGTAGATAAAGTCCGATTAACTACTTCGGTTTGACCATTAGTTTGTGGATGACAAGTAGTAGAAAACAGCAACTTAGTTCCTAACTTACAACCACAAAGTCTTCCAAAAGTAGCTTAAGAACTTAGAATCTCTATAAAAAACAATTGACCTAGGAATTCCATGCAATCTAACAACTTCTCTAAAGAACAAAGCAGCAACATGAAATGCATCATCAGACTTATGACAAGGAATAAAATGAGACATCTTAGAAAACCTATCAACAACAACAAACATAGAAGCACTACCACGCGCAGTACGTGGCAAACCTAGCACAAAATCCATTGAAATATCAATCCAAGGTGCAGTAGGGATAGGTAAAGGGGTATACAATCCATGAGAACTAGACCTAGACGTAGCCTGTTTAGAAGTAATGCATCTACCACAGACCCTCTCAAGATCACGTTTCATGCGAGGCCAAAAGAAATGATCATGCAACACTGCCAAAGTCTTAGCAATACCAAAATGACCCATCAAACCAACTCCATGAGAATCTAATAGCAATAATTCTCATAGAGAACACCTAGGAATGCACATCTTATTTCTCCTAAACAAATAACCATCATGCCGAAAATACTCACCACTAGAAGATGTCTCACATGCAGCATAAATATCACCAAAATCCTCATCAGGTGCATACAGACTCTTAATGCATTCAAACCCAAGCAACTTAGCATCTAAAGTAGAGATTAAGGCATACCTGTGGGACAGTGCATCAACCACCACATTTTTCTTACCTTGCTTGTAATTGATGATGACGTGAGGAAAGGTCTTTACAAACTCCATCCATCTTGCATGCCTTTTGTTCAGCTTGTGTTGCTCCTTCAGATGCTTCAGCGACTCATGATCGGTGTGAATGAAGAAATCCTTAGCCCACAAATAATGTTGCCACGTTTTTAAGGCTCTCACCAAGACGTACAGCTCCTTATCATAAGTAGGATAGTTCAACGTTGCTCCATTCAGCTTCTCACAGAAGTATGCCACGGGCCTCTTCTCCTGCATCAAAATTGCACCAATACCAACCCCAGAAGCATCACATTCAATCTCAAATGTCTTAGAAAAGTTAGGAAGAGATAATACCGGGGCATGTGCCAACTTGTACTTCAGCAACTCAAAAGCCTTCTCTTGCTCTTCTCCCCATCTGAACTCCACAGTCTTCTTAATCACTTCAGTTAGTGGAGCTGCAATGCTGCTGAAATGGGGTACAAAACGCCTATAAAAGCTGGCAAGTCCGTGAAAACTGCGAGTATCGCCAACATTCTTAAGCTGCGGCCACACCTTGATAGCTCAATCTTCTCTTCATCCACCTGCACTCCATCTGCACTAACAACAAAGCCAAGAAACACCAACTTATCAGTGCAAAAGATGTATTTCTCCATGTTAGCAAACAGTCTCTCCCTGTGAAGTACATCCAAAACAGACTTCAAATGTTCAAAGTGATCAGCATAACTCCTACTATAAATCAGAATGTCATCAAAATAAACCACTACAAATCTGCCAATAAAAGCTCTCAAAACATGGTTCATAAGACGCATAAAAGTACTAGGAGCATTGGTTAAACCAAAAGGCATGACTAACCACTCATACGACCCAAGCTTAGTTTTAAAAGCAGTTTTCCACTCATCTCCCTCCTTAATCCTAATCTGATGGTAACCACTTCGCAAGTCTATCTTAGAAAATACACAAGGACCATGTAACTCATCTAACATGTCATCTAAATGAGGGATAGGATGGCGATACTTAACCGTAATGTTGTTGATAGATCGGCAGTCTGATAAGCTCATTATCTCACTCACTTATCTATATTATTTTCTACTATTTTATGTAGTTTTATTTAGTTTATATATATATTTTATGCATGAGTCAATATTAGGTGGTGTTATGCATGTTTTGGTATGTTTCCACAGGTTTTAGGTCAAATTCACCGGAAAACCGTTCCGAAAGCAATGACGTGCAAGAGTAGCAGCGAAGCATTCTTCCACACGAGGAATTTGGGCTATTGGCGTATGTCAATGTATAGAGCTTCTAGTTAGCTTTCCAACGCAATTGGACTCGGGTCAATCGGAGTTCGGGAGAGGAAGTTATGGCCAAAACCGTGAGACTGAGTAGATTGGGGCTAGACAGGACCACATCGATCGACGTGGAATCCACATCAATCGACGTCAAAGATAGAGCCACGTCGATCGATGCACTTCCCGCGTCGATCGACATGAACTTGCTGGCGCGGAAATTCGATCAAAATTGGATTTTATCATATTTTTAGACCTAGATTTGATAGGATACACATCCATCTCTATAAATACCTACAAAATTTGATTTTTTCAGCAAACCCCTTCATATTTTTCAGATCTCTTTTCATATTTTCATTCTGCAATTTAGTTTTTAGAGTTTTGAAGAGTTGGGAAACACGAAACCCTTTTATTTTCTAGTAAGTTCTTTATGTTTATGCAATTTAATATGTTTTCTTTTGGATTTCTATTTGCGATGAGTGGCTAGAAACCCTAGCGGGTTCTAGGGTTGATATTATTATGGATGCATGTTAGGATTAATTAATTAAGTTCATGATTCATGTGTTTATTTTATAATTCTATATTGATTTAAGGACCGAAAGGTGACGATTAATTTAGATATCTAGCTATTGATAGAAGGACCGAGAGGTGAATATTGATAGTAAGATTAGGAATGCATCATATATTCTATACTGTCCAATGAGATGTATTAGACTATAGGAATTGAACTGATTTGCTTATCGGATTGACTAAATTGGTGTTCTTGAGACCGAGCGGAGATAGTCACTAATTAGTATTCTAGGTTATATTTGCCCAACCAAGGAAATATAGCATTAGTGCAGTATTCCACCTGTTAAATTAATTGGTTCTTACATGTTATCCATAATAAGATTTCTTCCCTAGAATATGTGTTCTTTTAAATTTAATTTCAAAACCTCTTTAAATTTCAAGTATTGTCATCTTTATCTTCCAAATAAAATCCTGATTTTCTATTTCCTCAAACAATGAATCTTAGGATCATAATTAGTACATAGGATAGTTTCCTTATACAATTCCCCTGGATTCGATAACCTTAGGTTTCTTTATAAATTTATTTTTCACTGTTGCTATAATAATCACAGTCACATCACATCCTCATGGTCGAGTCTTTCTTGGGCACAAGCAAAACTGGAACTGCACAAGGACTCAAACTCACCCTCACGTGACCCTTGGCCAGCAACTCTCCAATCTGCCTCTCCAGCTCCTTTGTCTCCTCCGGGCTGGTTCGGTAAGCTTGTCGATTTGGAAGGGTTGCCCCAGGCACAAAATCTATTTGATGCTCAATCCCATGAATGGGTGGCAGCCCGGCTGGGGTATCATCTGGAAAAATATCCTCAAAATTCGGCAAAAGAGAGGAAATAGAAGGGGGTAGAGAATCAGGAATGTTAGTTAAACCAAGGTTCTCCTTGTAGATCAACAACACCATTGTTTCTCCTCCTGAACTGCCCACTTCAAATCCCCAACTCAAGCTAGAAATGACTGCTGCACCACCCCTTTCTCCTTATTACTTGGTGGCTTGATCACTGTAATTTCTACAGATTAATTATAGAAATAGTGGCAAAT
>JAPKLW010000963.1:228469-253383 GCA_026898455.1 Plectranthus barbatus | reverse complement strand
ATGTCGATCGACGCGGCATCCCCGTCGATCGACGTGGCTTCCAAGTCACCGTCGATCGATGCTGATTGGCGTCTGTCGACGCAGCTTCTCGCCCCCTCTGCGCGGTCTCACGGTTTTGGCCATAACTTCCTCTCCCGAACTCCGATTAACCCGATTCCAGTTGCGTTGGAGAGCTAACTCAAAGCTTCATCCATTCACATGCGCCAATAGCTCGAATTCCTCTTGTGGAAGAAATATTCACTGCTATTCCTACACGTCACTGCTTCCGGAACGGATTTCTCGTGAACTTAGGCCTAAAACCATACAAGAATACCAAAATGCTCATAATACCACCTAATATAGACTCATGCATAGAATATATATATAAACTCAACAAAACTACATAAAATAGTATCAATATAATATAGATAAGTGAGTGAAATAATGAGCTTATCATGGCTGCATCTCATCAGTCGACTCCTTCTGCAACTGGACTTGATCCTCATAGACTTGTTTAGGGGTCAGAGGAACAAGTGAGATCTTTTTCTGCCGGTACTCGAAGGAATACTTGTTCGTGAAGCCATCATGCTTCACTCGCCTATCAAACTACCACGAACGCCCCAAAAGTATATGACTCGCCTGCATAGGAGTCACATCACACAACACCTCATCCTCATATTTCCCTATGCAAAACGGCACCTTAACTTGCTTCACTACTTTGATGACACCACTATCATTCAACCACTGCAGCTTGTATGGTCTAGGGTGCTTCATCACCTGTAACCCTAACTTTTTCTCTATCGACTGACTCGCCACGTTGTGCAGCTTGATCACTATTTTTTTAATGATACTTTATAGAGTAATGACAAGTTAAAATTATCGATCCCACGGAGATTGTAAAAGCGAACATCTCATGTACTGAACCATTTGTTTTCGGTTTGTTATCTAAGTAAATAGAAATTTTGAAGGGGTTTTTGAGATTTAAAACTACTTTTGCAAGAAAATTAAATTAAAGCAGAGAATTAAAATCCGGTTTTAAAACACTAGAGAAAAGATCAGATTCCAGGGCAAGTTCATGTCCAAGATAGCATGCAGGGAAATTTCATCGATCAATTTAAAATAAAGATTTAGGTGGAACATCAGGAAAATATTACAAATTCCAGGGTTTGGCAATTCATAAAGTAGATTGTCAATTTCCTATATCATTTCGGTCTCTAGGAAAATTAACAACTCCCAAAAACATCAGATTTATTCCTATGGATTAAATTCCTCTTCTCAGACATAATTAAAATCCATATTATCAATTCTTAGATCCATTAATCAATTTTCACTTTTCAGTCTCAAATTAATTAATTGTGAAAACCTAATCAAATGGCCAATTTAATCAGATTAAGAAAAGGCACAAGAATTGATAAACCAATTAAAAATATTGATCGATTTAATCACCTAAACATGCATCCAAGACAATCACATAAACCCTAGAATCTGAATAAATGATTACCTACACATATTCATGTTAAACAAAAATATGGAAAGATAAAACCTGTAAAAAAACTTCATAGAGAAATCAAGCCTTGTAATTGCATCCAATCTTCAAAGGGTTCGATCACAATCCTCACCACAATTCGAAAAGCAATTCAAGAGCAAGAAAAACTCTAGGGTTTAAGTCTCAAAAGTGGCATAATCCCTAAAAATCGCCTAAACAAAACAATATATACTAGGTTTAATTGTCCCAACATGGAAATAACTTAACAGCATTAATTTCCGCCAGCTTGACCCGAATTTCGATCGACACAATTTCTATCGATCAAAATAGGTTCTCAACTTCGAACACCCGAAAGCTATGTCGACTGCCTACCTCCAAGGTTCCTGTTCCTGTCGATCGACAGGATCTTCTTCTTCTGTCGATAAGCTTGAATTTTCAACGAGCTCTCGAACACAACCTTCCTCTGTTTTGATTGACACAATTTGTGTCGATCGAAACAGAGCACACGACCAAACGACTCTTTTTCAGACTTAGTCAATTTTTACTCCAAAAACCTGCATTTTTCAGCATAACCAACAATTTAGATATAAAACTAATACGATGCTCAAAAAAAAAAGTAAATGTACTATAAAATTATCAAAACAATCTAAAAATCCATTGATAAGTGAACGAAATAGCGCACTTATCAACTCCCCCAAACTTGAACTATTGATCGTCCTCGATCAAGACACCAAAAGAAACTCAAATTCATGCAAATAGAGATGTGCAATGCCTCACAAGATTCATCACAATTTAAGTACACCCTCATCCAAAAGACAATGCAATCAAAATCCAATCAAAATCATCAACCGTTTTGGGGAGAACCTCACAGATAGAAAGAATTTTATCAATCACTCATCACTCAAGTGTTCAGGACATGTTTTTCAATCAATTCAAAGTAATACAGTTTTCTTAACCATAAGTTTGGCAAATTCCTCATCTCTCCACTGCTTAGAAAGTAAGATAACTCGGTGTTGGGAAATCTGTCTAAGTTTCCCTCCCTCAGTAGCTACTTGGATAGATCATAGTTTTGGTGGATCAAATCCTAAGTCCTACCAGCGTCAGTTGTCTCTAGATAGCTCTAGATCTCAAATGTAAAGTCCTGCTTAGGCTTTTGAGTTGTAAGTCGCAGCTGATCAAGACTCATGCTGACACTGTTCACCAGCATGAGAAGTGCTTACCACTGGTTACTGTTCACCAGTTGGAAAAGTTTCATCAGGTGGCGGCTGACAAAGACTCGTGCTGACACTGTTCACCAGCATGAGAAGAGCTAATGACTGGTTACTGTTCACCAGTTGGGAAGGATTTCACCAGCAGGCGGCTGACAAATCCTACCAGCAGAATACGTGTTCTCACTGACACTATTCACCAGCGGTGAAGCCACCAGTCATGGGAGATTCCAAGAGTTAACATCAGACATATTGGTAGACTTAGATTGTACCAGCGCAAGTCACCAGCAGAGACTGCCAGCACAAGATCACCAGAATGATCTACCAGTCGGATGTTACCAGCAGAATTCCAGATTCTCTCTCCCAGAGTCTTAGAGACAAAAAGAAGATTCGTCGAGGAATTAACTGACAGAGTATGACTTTAAGGAGGATACCTTAAAGTCCATCAGTTACAAGACACCAGTCTCGATTCCTCGTACTGATGAATAGTGCCATTCTGACATAAAGAGATCAATGTCAGATAAAGCGGACAAAAGTATGGCACTTTCCGGAAAAACATACCTGCCGCCGTCAGAAGGACATGCGAGGACAGAGACCTTTTCCGGATGTGTCCAAACGGCTAGAAGATTTGAATGGGATCCCGCGTCTATAAATACCTGGGATCCATCAACATTCAATACTCTTCTCCCTCGCTCAACTACCGAAAGTCTGAAACTTTATTGCAAGCAAGCAAAACACTTTCGAGGCCTTTCCTAAGGCTTTCTGTGTGTTGATTTATCAAACACGAGACTTCAAGCTTCCAGCTTGTAAGTTACTGATCTCCTTGGTGCTCTTTCTCTTCCGAGGAAGTTCACAGCAGCTCTTGTGCCAGCCAGCACTTGAGTTATCACGGGCAGTTTGCCGTATTGAGAAGATACATTCTTGGGAGAACTAAACACCCAGTGAAGCTGTGGAGGTTGAAGTGACGTGCTCGCACTCCACCAGCTGATCAGAGTTGAAGAAGGAAACAAGGCCGGGAGCGGTTGATCTAGTGAACTGGTGGACGAGGCATTCACCAGCTAGAGATAGATCGTAGGACTCTTGTACCTGATTACTCTTAGTGAATTTCCAGTGCTACGACTGGAGAGTGGACGTAGATCAGTTGATCGAACCACTATAAATCCTTTGTCTTTATCAGTTTTCTGCATTACATTCTGATTTAAAACCCAGCACTCAAGTGCTGGTGTATGTTCTGAAACTGATATAACTGTGCAAACTTGGCTAAAATATTCTAAGTGTTGATTCACCAGCTGACCAGTTGTCAGCTGCGTACTTAGTAACCAGCATCAGCTGACCAGTTGTCAGCTGTCAGCTGTGAGTCAGTAGCGTGCAAGAAAACGATTTAACATATATTATTTCCGCTGCGTATTGTTTAAACTCTGATAAACCGGGACCAACAAGTGGTATCAGAGCGAGGTTCTTATAGACCGATTGTTTCTGAGTCGCTTAGGACCGAGATCCACGTTTCCTTGCACTCCTTTGTTTGTCTGTTGATTAGCTCAGGTACACGAAGATGAATACTCCAAAGCTACTCGACTACAAGCCTGAGAAGCATGCAACATGGCGAAAGAGGTCACTCATTTCTCTGAAGAGCATCCATCCGGAAATGAAAGATGTGCTTTTGAAAGGGCCAATCGAGATCACCATGATACAGCACCAGCTAGGAGATCGTCCAGCTGCTGTGATCCCAAAGCCTCAAGACGAATGGAACGCCGAGGACAGGAAGCGGAATCAGTTGGATTCCATTGCTCACGAGTTGATCCTGGCTTCTCTTCCAGAGTCGCTGATGGAGGAAGCCCTCCAGTTTGACAATGCCAAGGGAGTATGGGATTACCTTGATAGTCTATGTCAAGAAACTGATCAAATGAAACGCAACAAATTGCAGGTTGCAGTGGACAAGTACGAGTCCTTCCAGATGCTGCCTGGAGAAACCATCAAGGAGATGGAGGCGAGATTCAACGCCATCGTCAGCGAGCTAAAGTCACTGGACAGGAAGTGCTCAAATGAAGATCTTAATGCCAAGATCCTGTCCAAGATGCCCAAGGAGGACTGGTTCGTGAAGACCACAGCTCTGAAGGAGAAGGACCTGTCCAAGATGACTCCCAAGGAGTTATTTGCTCAATTGCAGGCACACGAGTGGGATATCCAGATGGTAAACAAGAATGAGGCCATCCGGAACATGGGATCCCCCAGCATCAAAGCTCAAGACGAAGCTTACTTCGTCAAGAAGGACTTCAAATGGAAGCACAAGAAGCCCTTCCATGCTGACAGACCTGCTGCCCAGCACAACCAGAAGAAAGAGATCCCAGCCACATCGGGATCTAACTCAAAAGACAGCGAGAGCTCTATCGCTGACCTTGAGCAACAGATGAAGAGACTGGCCATTCTCCTGGAGAAAGCCAAGTCGAAACAGGGAGTATCTCTAAGCTCATCTGATGGAAAATTCATCAAGAGAGCTCCCCGTGCTTGCTATCAGTGCCAATCCCCTGATCACCTTAAATTTGAATGTCCACAGGTGGAAAAGGGTGAGCGGGAAAGGCTGAAGAAGCTCTTTGAAGAGCGAGCATCCAAGGCCATTGCCAAGGCCATGCTGACCAGGACAGAAGTTCCTGACATTCCTGACCATGACGACGGAGAGTATGAGTCAGATGAAGAGTTAGAAGAGGAAGCTCTACTGGCACTTATGGCAGCCTTCGGAGAAGAATCAGCTGAAGGAAGTGCTGACAGTGAAGAGGCACTTGCAGCTGATGATCAGGTACAATCATCAGCTCCCCCAATGCATATCATGCCTTCTCACATTTTAGACGATTCTGAGTCGCGTTGCTCCGACTCAGAAGCTGTCACAATAGACATTCTTCAACAAGAATTTTTAAAATTTTATGAAATAAAGAATGTCTTGGCTGGCGAAAATGCTTCGCTGAAAGATCAAATTTCTGTTTTGACCAAGGAGATTGAAAAATCGAGGTCAATCAGTGAAGAGCTAGCCACTTTGAAAAAGACTCACTTTGAGTTGCTCCAAGATTTTCAAATTGCAAAAACTGAGCGAGATAATTTTCACAATCTCGTTCTAGAGCAAGAAAATAGAATAAATTTTCTAAATAAAGGCTCAAAAGACTTGGAAGCAGCTCTAAGTCATTGGAGAAAGCCTTCTGATAAGTCCGGGTTGGGATTTACAAAGGATTTGAGCATAAACCAGCCCGAACAAATCACTACTGGTAAGGGTAAGGGCAAACTGGTAAGTGCATCAGCACCAGCTGGTAATACCAGTCAGTCCCGAATGGGTAATCAGCATAGGAACCATAAGTCCAGATACATAGGTGAGTCATCACGACAAAATCCTCAACTGGCAAGATCCTCTGCTGACAGGACGCCAGCACACCCAAGGACGCAGACTAAGCCGAAATATTCCAAGGCAAGGAAGTCAGCGTCAGCTGCCAGTGGGATCCGACAGCCAGCACCAGCTGTCAAGGGATTCCACGCACAACCTCTTAAGTATGCCACTCACCAGCATACTTACAAGGGGTCCCAATCTCAGAGAAATTCTGAGAGAAGGACAATACCTGATAGGAGGAACACCTATCAGAGGCACGAGCCCAATCAAAAGTTTTCACAAAGGGCTATGAATGCTAACCGTGGTGGTTCACGTCCTCAGGGACCACCAAGGCAACACAATGTACCGGAAAAGCATTTCCGAAGCTCCCAGCGGAAGCGTACTTCCAAGGGAGATACACACACAACCTCACCTTCCCAAACCAAACGCATTCATTATTTCAAAAGGAAGGGAAAGGCTGTTAATGATGTCAGCAAGGGTAAAACCGAGCTGAAAATCACTCAAGTCTGGATTCCGAAAGGAATTATCCAGCGATCTAACCTTGCAGGACCCGCAGATGATCGGGGACCTAGATAAATTCTTTATCTTTCTTGCAGGTACAGGATCATGCAACACAGCTTCAGATGTCGAGAAGGAGGATATTATTTTCACCAAACCTTTGTCAGAAGCAAGATTCAAGGAGTTGTGCATCAAACTCGGTCTTATGGAGATTGATGCGAGCCCTAATGTTGAGGAAGAATGAGTCCCAGCTCTCATTCCGTTCTTGTTTTTCTGAAGGATGCTGATTAAGACTAAGTCCTAGCTCTTAGTCTTTCTGTTATTTCTTTAGTGGTAGCTCAAAACCACAGGTGGTATCTACTGGCAGGTCATATCCCATTAATGGCCAAGGAAATGAGTCCCAGCTCTCATTTCATTCTTGTCAGCAGACAAACACCATCAGCAGAAGAAATTGGGTCCCAGCTCCCAATTCAAGCGAGGGTGAGAAGATGGATTCCTGAAGGAGAAGATTATGCGGACTAAAATTGAGTCCAAGCTCTCAATTTTCTTAATCCTTCAAGTTGTCAGCAGACAACTGGCGAATTTCCTACGACTGATGGAATTGAGTCCCAGCTCTCAATTCATCCAAGTACTCGGGTGCCAGTCGTAAGTATCAGTTGTCAACTGGTAAGGCGGCCATGCTGACAGGGGGAAGTGTTCAACTGGCATATCCTACTGATGACCAGTTATATTCCTGATGTTCAGTTGAGTCCCAGTTCTCAACTGACGATCTCTTGAAGTCCAAGAGTCGTGCCAGCTGTCGCAGAAATGGCGGGATTGTTCAAATCCTCTGGCGTGTGCGTATCTCAGAATTTAATGCGGCATTTAATGCCACATTTAATGCGCACAGTGACTGCGCGGTCAAAAGGACATTTGCGACCAATCAGCGTGTGCCATGTCAGCTACACGTAGCAGCCCACGTCAGCACGACCACGCACATCGTTACAGGGACTCGTGCCAGCTGATGACCGTCGATCCTCACTTTTGACGAATTAATCTCGTCCATCTAAACCAGCTTGGCACCAGTATAAATAGCCTTCATTCATGAACGGGAAAACTCTTATCATTCCTTCATATTTTCCGAACATATTTTCCGTTCATCTTCCTTAACCCTTCCAAACATTTACTCCCTGAAAATATGGCATCCTCATCCAACCCCGCTGATGATAAATCATCCTCTGCCACTGAGTCTTTAGAGCTAGACTTGCCATTGGCCGAAGCCCACATGCCTACTTTTACTGGCATTGTAAAGATAGAGGATATTGATTATAGCCATCCTTTTGCCAGACTGGTTCAGCTGAATAGACCGCCGACCCGACATCAACTCTCCAACGCACAGATAAGGGCTGCTCAGGTCCAAAAAGAGAAAATTTTGAATGAGAAATTGGCCCTGAAACATTTCGGCGAGGAGCTGATGGAGATGATTGACCGAGAATAGCTCCGACCGTACCTAACGGCGACCCCCAGAACTTTCCATCCTCATATGGTTGCGGAGTTCTATGCTAGGGCGGTTATTGCTGACGACAGGAAGTCGTTCACCACTTCAGTTTTCGGCCATCTGATCACGATTGATGCCGAATACCTCGCCAACATGTTTGGGATGAGGAGTGAAGGAGAACAAGTAGCCACGTATCATCAGGATGATACGGAGGAATTCCGGAGGAGATGGGAGGAGTGGAAGAAAGAAGAAGTCACCGTCTTCCGGACTGGCATGAAGAAGTCCGAGATGGAGGAGTATTGGCAAATGGTGTGCGACATTGTAGTGCGCATGCTACAATGTGAAGTCGGCTCCTACGCCGAGCTTAGCTTGCGCAAGTTCTCAGTGATGTGCGCCCTGGTAGATGGTGTACAGGGAAATTGGGCCGAATTCTTTTTTGGCCGGTTGCTGGAAAATGTGGCGCGGAACATCACTGTGCCGACTGAAGGGAAGTTTGCCCACGCAGTCTCGTTCGGGCTGCGGATCAGCCACATCTTGGAAGTGGAGATGGGTGGAGGCGTTGACCAAGGGGAGAGACTGGTCCCCTCAGACTTTATACCAGTCTCCAAGGTCAAGCAGGCTGACCCCGATTACAAGAAGCCGCGCAGGTTGAAAGGCAAGAAGGCAGTGAACCCTGATGAGGCCGTTTCTGAAGAGGACTCAGAAGACCTGGGGGAGCAAGTGCCAGCTGTGGCTCTCCCACTGCCAGCAGCGGCGAAGGCGGAGTTGAAGCGAAAACTAGAGACGGAGTCTCTCTTCGCTACGATGGAGGAAGCGGTGGCTGAGGCTACTGGCGTTCATCCTCGAGAAGTACAACTGGTACCAGCCACCAAGCATCCATCCCGCAAGAAGCCGAAGACCCACCAGCACCAGCAGCCTCCGCAAGCTGTTGCTTATGATCCTGCGTCTGGAAAGATCTCAATTCCAGTCAAAAAGTCCATTTTGGGACTGACTGAGGAGGAGACCCTCGAGAGGATGACTCGCAAGAGGAAGCGAATCCAGACCAGAGCCCAGAAGGAGGCCGAAGAGGCCAAGAAGGCGAAGCACGCCTCTATTATCAAGAAGAAACAAGCTCAATCCAGGCTGCGAGCCATTGTCGCCCAGCAGAAGAGAGAGGCTGAGCTGGCAGCCCGTGATGAAAGATTTGCCAAAATCAAGGCTGAGACCGAGGCCAGGCGCCAGGAACAACTGGCCGACCAATTGCGCCAGGTGGCCAAGGGAAAATGGGGAGTCCCCGAGACTTCAACAAGTACCGTGCCACCAGCACCAGCACCAGGCGAGATCTTACCCGATGAATCCTTTACACGCCTGCTGGTGATGGGCGTTGACGAGGACGTACTATCCCTTGTGGATGAGTACAAACCGGAGGAGGAAACCGCTGAAGTCCCTCCACCCGCGCAAGGGGGTGGTGGAGGTGATGAAGAAGTCCCACTGGCGACGCAAGGGGAAGCCAGTGGAGGAGTAGAGGAACGGGCGACCACCCCAGAAAAACTGGCGAGCTTCTCGGATGTCAGTTCTGAATTCGAAGAGGCAGAGGAGAAAGCGGTAGAGGTGGAGCAGGCCACCGAGATGGAGGTGAATACTGGTGGAGAGGCTGCTGATAAACCTGTGGTACAACGCTCAACCGTGCAGAGGATGGAGCCGAGGGACCTTTTCCCTGATTTTGATGCTGAGGCTCGTGCTCATGCCGGTCGTCCAAAATCTTCTGAAGCCTCAACATCTTCGGGACGACCAGCGGTATCCTCATCAGCACCAGGACGCGCTGAGCGACGAGAAAGAAGGTCCTACATGATCAGCATTCACTACATCCACCTGATCGATGAGGACGACTTTCAGGCTCAAGTGACAGGGGTGCACCGGTGGGAGCACCGCGGGGAGATGGCATTTTATAATTCCAGGGTGCCTGAATTCTCAATCTTCAACATAATCCCGACCAGCGGCCTCCCCCACCAGTCCGTTTATGCTTCAAGAATTTTTGACTGGTGCCTGCCTCTGCAGCCAGTGGAATACTACAACTCTACTCTGTATGAGTATGCAGAGAACATCACGGTGGAAGTAGAGAGTGCCGTCGATGATGAGATAATCGCAGATTTCAAATATCTGTGGAGAGTGAGTCCGGAGCTGTTTAGGGAGTTCCGGCGGTGGAAGATTTTTGACCGGTGCGAGCGCCGATTAACTGTGGAAAAGCGCTCTGTGCTATACGCCCGGCTCGGACTGGGTTACTGGAGAGCGGAGGAGGAGTGGGCTCACGCATTCATGGATACAGATGCTGAGAACCCCCAGTAGCTGTCCATCAGGCGGATCAAGCGCCGTTTGAAAAAGATTGCTGACTATCACAGACTGACTGGAAGCTCCGGCCTCCCGCGTCCGAAATTGGTGAAGTTACCTTTTCTCCAGTTCCACCTAACCAGCCGCGGCTACCAGATGGTTTACGCGCTCAGACGCATCCGAATACTGGTCGATCTTCTGAGGATCCCTCCCTACCATGCTATATTGTTCGACATGGCTGCCAGCGCTCTGCTGGTAGACCACTTAGTAGAGGAGGATCCCTCTCGTGGTTGGTGGCTGACCCTTGCCGTCCCCCCTGTTCCTACTGTCTTGGGCGATCTAGTCCCTGATTCTATGGACTGGCAAGTGGTGGAATTCACAGCCCCACCCGTTTTTGAACAAGTCCAGCCAGCTCCAGCAGCAGTGCCAATAGTGGAGCCAGCAGAAGCAGCAGTCGAAGTACCAGCGGAGGAACCAGCTGCAGCTGCAGTGCCAGCGGAGGAGCCAGCCCCAATGGAAGAATCAGCTGAATCTGAACCAGCAATGGCTCCTTCCGCAACTGATGTGCCTTCCTCTTCCATAGAAGTATCAGCGATGCCAATCTCCGAGATCCATTCTCCTGCGCAGCTTCTTGCACTCATTGATGCCAGGATGGATCAGCGCTTCGTCACCTTCCGAACTGAAATTGCTCAACAATTGGAGTCCGTCACCGCCGGTGTCTCCACCTTATTGGCGCGGATCCAAGAGGGGGAAAGGGTGCGAGCACTGGCTGAAGCAGAGAGAGCCCGACTTGCTAAGGAAGAGAGACGGATTGCTGCTGAAGAAAGGCTGAAGAGAGAACAAGACATGGCCGCACTTACAGAGATCCTGAGGTCTATCACAAGCGCAAGAACTCAATCACCAGGATCATCATCCAAGCCATAGTCTAGTTTCTCTATTTTTTTGTAAGTAAATACTTATCAGCTAGACTAGTCAGTTATCACTCCTGTACTTGTAATTGCTACACCTTTAATGGAATGATTGCTGACAAGTTGATGACAATCTCTTATTGTCCAACAATTGTCAAGTATTTACTTACCAGCTGAACTTACACATCCAGTGTAATCAGCACCAGCACTCGTCTACATTCTTTAAATCTATTTTTGCTCTGATCTCAATTTTCATATTTTAAACGAGCAATATCCCTCTTAGTTTGAGGGGGAAGATTTTAGTTAGAGCTGATGTGAGGAAGTAGTTTCATGGGTTTAGATCTGATAGGCTTATTTGTAAAACCCTGAAATTTTTCTGTAACTTTCCTCATCAGCTGAGTGCTCGCTGGTTAGGCTTTGATCGCACCAAAAAGGGGGAAATTGTTGGGAAATCTGTCTAAGTTTCCCTCCCTCAGTAGCTACTTGGATAGATCATAGTTTTGGTGGATCAAATCCTAAGTCCTACCAGCGTCAGTTGTCTCTAGATAGCTCTAGATCTCAAATGTAAAGTCCTGCTTAGGCTTTTGAGTTGTAAGTCGCAGCTGATCAAGACTCATGCTAACACTGTTCACCAGCATGAGAAGTGCTTACCACTGGTTACTGTTCACCAGTTGGAAAAGTTTCATCAGGTGGCGGCTGACAAAGACTCGTGCTGACACTGTTCACCAGCATGAGAAGAGCTAATGACTGGTTACTGTTCACCAGTTGGGAAGGATTTCACCAGCAGGCGGCTGACAAATCCTACCAGCAGAATACGTGTTCTCACTGACACTATTCACCAGCGGTGAAGCCACCAGTCATGGGAGATTCCAAGAGTTAACATCAGACATATTGGTAGACTTAGATTGTACCAGCGCAAGTCACCAGCAGAGACTGCCAGCACAAGATCACCAGAATGATCTACCAGTCAGATGTTACCAGCAGAATTCCAGATTCTCTCTCCCAGAGTCGTAGAGACAAAAAGAAGATTCGTCGAGGAATTAACTGACAGGGTATGACTTTAAGGAGGATACCTTAAAGTCCATCAGTTACAAGACACCAGTCTCGATTTCTCGTACTGATGAATAGTGCCGTTCTGACATAAAGAGATCAATGTCAGATAAAGCGGACAAAAGTATGGCACTTTCCGGAAAAACATACCTACCGCCGTCAGAAGGACATGCGAGGACAGAGACCTTTTCCGGATGTGTCCAAACGGCTAGAAGATTTGAATGGGATCCCGCGTCTATAAATACCTGGGATCCATCAACATTCAATACTCTTCTCCCTCGCTCAACTACCGAAAGTCTGAAACTTTATTGCAAGCAAGCAAAACACTTTCGAGGCCTTTCCTAAGGCTTTCCGTGTGTTGATTTATCAAACACGAGACTTCAAGCTTCCAGCTTGTAAGTTACTGATCTCCTTGGTGCTCTTTCTCTTCCGAGGAAGTTCACAGCAGCTCTTGTGCCAGCCAGCACTTGAGTTATCACGGGCAGTTTGCCGTATTGAGAAGATACGTTCTTGGGAGAACTAAACACCCAGTGAAGCTGTGGAGGTTGAAGTGACGTGCTCGCACTCCACCAGCTGATCAGAGTTGAAGAAGGAAACAAGGCCGGGAGCGGTTGATCTAGTGAACTGGTGGACGAGGCATTCACCAGCTAGAGATAGATCGTAGGACTCTTGTACCTGATTACTCTTAGTGAATTTCCAGTGCTACGACTGGAGAGTGGACGTAGATCAGTTGATCGAACCACTATAAATCCTTTGTCTTTATCAGTTTTCTGCATTACATTCTGATTTAAAACCCAGCACTCAAGTGCTGGTGTATGTTCTGAAACTGATATAACTGTGCAAACTTGGCTAAAATATTCTAAGTGTTGATTCACCAGCTGACCAGTTGTCAGCTGCGTACTTAGTAACCAGCATCAGCTGACCAGTTGTCAGCTGTCAGCTGTGAGTCAGTAGCGTGCAAGAAAATGATTTAACATATATTATTTCCGCTGCGTATTGTTTAAACTCTGAAAAACCGGGACCAACACTCGGTGAATCAAAAAGGTCTTGTATTTAGTTGTAATGAGGCTTTCCTAGAAGGTAGGTCGTTTTAGGCTGAGTGACTAGCACACTTATGATTTTTAAAACTTCCCAACTGTCAACCCACATCACATCAATTTCTCAACTCCTCTTTCCTATACTTGTATTATTTTCTTTTTCTCACTATAAGTTCACCTTTCAAACTATTTTACCAACAAATTTTTTTTTCTTTTTTTTCCAACACTTTTTTGACTTTTTTATTTCTTTTTTTTTTTCAAGTTAGCTCAAATCCATGAGCCTTCATATTTTCAACAACTCACAGCTCATTATTAAACTACCCTTCTCTTTTTTTTTTCAATTCAATCCACAACTGACTCACTAGAACACTACTTAAATCAAACAAAGACTTTTCAGGCTCAAAGTGGCTACAAGTGGTCATGTGTAGGGTTAGTGTTTGGGATAAGGCTAAGAAAAGAGATGCCTAAAATCATTTTCACCAAGTCTTACATCAACACAGTCTCGAGATAGAAATAAGCCAAATTCTAGAATCCAACTGCAAACTCGATCACACATGAAAGGAATATTAAGGCACAAATCTCACTTGGTTCTTTTGTTCTTCCCTAACAGTATCCAATCCAAACCAGATAATTCAAGCAAAAATCCAAAATCAGAGAGCAACTCATCATGCGGTATTCTCCTATCATCGGCTACTCATCATGCAATCCTAATTGTCTCAATCTCAGTGCAGACCAATCATCAATCAAATAAGTTCATAATTAGGAACGGAAGAGTACATAATCTCAAGTTACACTTAACGGATTCTGAACCTAAGAACAAATACATGAGAAAATAACGAATACATCGGAAACGACTAACTAAAGCAATTACAACTTAAAGGAAATAAAGTACAGGGAAATAACTGGAATACATAGAAGTAAACTGCAGTACATCAAATAGGAAATAAAGCAAGTAAATGATAATGGATTCCATTCCCACAAGTCATCCTCCCCCCAAACTTATTCAACACAAAGGGAAGAATAAGTTTGAAAGTCAGCTTGTAGGAAGGGAACCTAGACCTCACTCCCGTGGTGGACTCTGATCTCGCTCCGCCCTCCTGGTCCGGCGAGTGTAGCGTAAGACTGGCTCAAAGACAGAGAAGTGCTCATCCATCCTGCGGGTCAGATCCACCATGGCAGCATTGTGAGTAGCGTTGTCGGCCTCCTGCTGCGTCTGGATGTCGGCAAGTAATGTATCCTGGACCAAATGATGATCACGGACCTCTCGGAGCTCGGTACGGAAGCTGGCAAAATCTGCCCTCTGATCCTGCATGAACTGGAGGAATGGACTCCAATCGGGAACTGCGGTGGATGAATTGGCGCCAGCATAAGAGGTAGAAGCTCCATCCCCGCCCCCCGGTCGAAATGGCTGCTCGGAATGAAGCGGGTGGTTTTGAAGTCTGGACTGCTCATCTCCTCGCTGTGCAACAGCCCGTCGCCGCTCCTCGGCTAGTCTCTCGGCCTCCTCCTCGTGGGTGCGAACCTGCTGATCCGGCGGTGTACCGGCACGGTGGAACAATCGGGAGGTAGGTGGATTATCTCGGGGACCTCGGGTCCTATCCATGTGAGCTGGTGTAGCCATGAACCAGTTGTCGCGGTACTCGAAGTCCATGACATGGGTCAGCTCAGGAGCAGGAAGAAGAAACTGGTCACCATTCGAGAACCGGAGGAAGAGCTCATCATGGAAATCCACCAGAAAATGGAACTGCTCTAGTTGGTCGATCTTCAAGGTCCGGTCACCACCTAGTGGGGTGAAGGCATCAACTGGAATCCCTACATGTCGGGCGATGGGAGTCACGAACCCTCAGCACCAGATCTCACCCAGAGTAGCACCAGACTGTCTCTTCCAGTTCTCCATCAGGAAAGCAGCCAAACTGAGGTGGACGTCGTTCAACATAGACCAAATGCAGAAGATCTCGCTCCCACGGGCTTTCCCGTGCTCATTTTTGCCAAAGACAGAGACCCCAAAGACTTTCTGAATGTATCGGAGCACCGGGTTATCGATAGCAGTGGCTTTCATATTGGCTTTGCTGAAGTTGGCCAGGTCGGCCGTAGTAGAAATGGAAGGCCAGAAATGCCCAATCTGGAATTCGGGCGGCTCGTGGTAAAGTCCCCCCCGTTCACAACCAAAAATACTATCCAATTGTGATCTACTAAGCCGATGGCTGCCCTCGGAGCTAAAACTGGATACTATTTGGCTCGACGGGGCCTTGGCTGCGGGGCGGCTCAATAATGTGGACTGTGGCGAAAAACTCCAGGACCAGTGGCGGGATAGTGGGCCACATCTGAGTAATGAAGTGCCCCCAGCCGCATCGGGCGAACATTCACTGCACATCGTCCCCCAAACCCATCTTCATCAGATCCTCTGCATCGGGGTACCGTGTGGGTTTCAAGTTGAAGAGCTTCATGTGCTGAAAGCGTCGCTGGTGGTCAGCAAATGCAAATTCCGGCTCCCAACCAGGCTGCTCCTCTGGGACTAAATCCTTGTTGTGCTCCTCTTCGGCCTCAGACGTCGTGTCATCATGCATCTCCTCATCCGTCCCCGGATTATACTCCTCATCAGAAGATGTCATCCTCAGCTCTCTACAATAGCAATAAACAGCAATCAGCACACAGAAATAACGAAGAAAGTAGCAACTCCCCCAAACTTGCCTAGTGCAAGTAAATCCATCAAATTCAAGCACAATGAAGCATGCCCATAGCCAAATAACCACCCAATCATGCAATTCATACCAAACCCAAGTGTAATACACAAGCAAAAGCCATAAGAACGAAAAAATTGCACAAGGAAATGGTACAAACCAAGCAACAGTAAAGGGGGAGTGTGTAGGCATCAAAAACCAAAATTTAACCTCAATTGGGCATACCCATGCCAAATTGACCACCCAATCATGCAATTAACACCAAAACCAAGAGCAAAACATCAAGCAATAAACAAATCAAGCATAATTTGCAATTTGGAAAGGTATAATTTGAGCAACAGTAAAGGAGGTACATTTGGGATCCTCAATCCTCAACAATCCACAATTATCAACCATGAAGTAACAAGAAACTCATATCGACTCTCCTACAACCTAGAATGAACTAATGTAACCCGATATATGCAACAAATTGAAGGAAATACAACAATTCAAACCAATGCACAAAAAGGGAAAACTAGGGCTCGATCATTCAAAATATGCACAAAATCATGCATATAGAGAGCAACTAATCGAAGGGAGAGATGGGATAGAGTTTACCTTAGTCGGAAGCGAGGGGGTGGCGCTAAAAATCGATCGGGAAGGGGGGATTGTGCAAGTGTGTCGAAAAATAGAGAGACAAGAGTGAGGGAAATAAGACCCGTTCAGCGATTTTAAAAGCAGACTTCGCGCGTCTGTTTCGATCGACAGGCGCGTTGTCGATCGATAGACGCGCCATTTTACCAATTTTTTTTATTATTAATAATTAAAGAAATGAATACGAAATTTAAATTTAAATTCAGACACACTTGTGTCGATCGACAGACAGGTTGTCGGTCGACACAATATGACTCGACAATATTTGAATTCAACAAACGTGTCAATCGACAAGATTCTTGTCGATCAACAGACTGAAGAAATTGACAGAAATTTGAAAGTGGCACCCTGTCGATCGACAAGAATGCTGTCGATCGAAACAGAGGCCGAAATTTGAAACTAAATTTAAAAGCTGGAAATTTATTCTAAGGCATGAAATAAATCCTAAAACTCCTAAGACTCGAAAATTTGACTCTAAAACTGAAATAAAGCAGTAAAGCGATGGGTTACCTCCCACCAAGTGCTTTATTTAAAGTCGTTAGCACGACGATACCTCAAATTACGGCCGGTTAAGATAATGCACTTCCACAGCTCCAATCTGCAGCGGGCTGTAGTAGTGCTTGACTCGATTTCCATTGACTCTGAAGATAGTGCCATCTTGACCAGCTAACTCCACCACTCCATTGCTAGCAATGTTGATCACAGTATATAGTCCATTCCACTTGGACTGCAGCTTTCCTGGCATGAAGCGGAGGCGAGAATTGAAGACCAGGACCAGATCCCCTTTGTAGAATTGTCGCCTCTTCAGGCCTTGATCATGGAATCTCTTGGCTCAGAGTTTGTAATTCATGGAGTTCTCATAAGCCTCCTCACAGAATTCGTCCATCTCATTCAAGTAAGCAGCTCGGCTCTCAGCAGCAGCCTTCCATTTCAGATTCAACTCCTTCACATCTCTTCATGTCTTGTGCTCAAGCTCCACAGGAAGATGACAGGACGTACCAAAGACCAGCTGGAATGGAGACATACCAATCGGCATCTTGAAAGCAGTACGGTAAGCCCACAGTGCGTCATCGAGCTTGAATGCCCAGTCCTTCTTCATCTTGATAGTCTTCTCAAGGATCCCTTTGATCTCTCTACTGGACAACTCGGCGAGGCCATTCCCTTGAGGGTGGTATGGAGTAGTAACCCTTAGCTTGACACCATATCGAGCAAGAAGAGCAAAAATAGTACGGTTACAGAAATGGGAACCACCATCACTCACCAAGGCTCTAGGAGTGCCGTATCGAGTCACCACATTCTTCTGGAGGAAGTTCACCACAACTTTGGAGTCATTGGTGGTCGTCGGAATGGCCTCCACCCACCTAGAAACATAATCAACAGCCAAAAGAATGTAAGTGTAACCTCTTGAAGGTGGGAAGGGGCCCATGAAGTATATTCCCCACACATCGAATATCTCGACCTCAATCACTGGGGTCTGGGGCATCTCATCCTTCTTTGAAATATTGCCCATCCTCTGGCACCTGTCACAGTTAGAAACAAAGGCCTTGCAATCGCCATGAATGGTCGGCCAGTAGAACCCACTAGAGAGGACTTTGAAGGCGGTCCTGTTGGCAGCAAAGTGGCCACCGCTGGGAGAGGAGTGACAAGCCTCGATGATCTTGAAGAACTCAAGCTGAGGGACACACCGGCGGATAATGGTATCGGCACATCGGCGCCACAGGTACGGATCCTCCCAATAGTAGAATCGGACCTCCTTTAGGAATCTCTTCCTTTCCTGTGGGGTAGACTCCGGAGGGGGAACTCCACTCACCAAGTAGTTGGCATAGTCAGCATACCAAGGATTCTAGTTGCAGTAGTACTCCTTGAAGTCCCTATCTCTGCATACAAAGACCTGTTCATCAGGGAAGGTCTCTTGGATCCTCATCTTTTGGTCATCCCCCTCAACCGGGTACTCCAACCTGGAGAGATGGTCGGCAATCACATTCTCACAGCCCTTTCTGTCCTTGATCTCCACATCGAACTTCTGAAGCAACAGGATCCATCTGATCAACCTGGGCTTGGCATCCTGCTTGGCAAACAAGAATTTAATGGCAGCATGGTCAGTATAAACAATAGTTTTCGACTCTATCAGATAGGGTCGAAATTTATCAAAGGCATACACAACAGCTAGCATATCCTTCTCCGTAGTGGTGTAATTGCATTGGGCAGGGTTCATGGTCTTGCTGGCATAGTGAATGACATGGAAGAGCTTCCCCTTCAGCTGTCCTAGAACAGCTCCAACTGCAAAGTCGCTAGCATCACACATGAGCACGAAGGGCTCATCCCAATCTGGAGAAGTGAGGACTGGAGCAGTCACCAATGCCTTCTTCAACTGCTCGAAGGCCTTTAAGCATTCTGCATAAAAAACAAAGGAAACATCTTTCTCAAGCAGATTAAAAAGGGGTCTAGAGATTTTAGAGAAATCCTGTATAAATCTACGGTAGAACCCGGCATGGCCTAGGAAACTCCGAACTCCCTTCACATTGAGTGGTGGCGGCATCTTCTCAATTGTTGTGATCTTGGCCTTGTCCACTTCCAAACCTTCAGAGGACACGGGTGTCCTAGTACAATCCCTTCCTTCACCATGAAGTGACACTTCTCCCAATTCAGACACAGGTTTGTCTCAGCACACCTCTCCATCACTGTAGCTAAATTCTGCAAGCAAGCATCAAACGAGCTACCAAAAATAGAAAAGTCATCCATGAAAACCTCCATAATGTGCTCAATAAGATCATGAAAAATAGATATCATACACCTCTGAAAAGTAGCAGGTGCATTGCACAAACCAAAGGGCATCCTCCGGTAAGCAAAGACTCCATATGGGCAAGTGAAAGTCGTCTTATGCTGATCTTCCGGGGCCACTGCAATTTGGTTATAACCAGAATAACCATCCAGAAAATAGTAATAAGGATAACCTGACTGTCTGTCAAGCATCTGATCGATGAAAGGTAGAGGGAAGTGATCCTTCATGTGGCGGCATTCAGAGCTCGGTAGTCAATGCAAAACCGCCATCCTGTGACTGGTCTCGTCGCCACCTCTTCGCTATCCTCATTCTTCACAATCTGCATTCCCTTCTTCTTGGCCACAACCTGTGTCGGACTCACCCATTGACTATCGGAGATGGGATAAATCATCCCATTGTCTAGAAGCTTCAGTACTTCCTTCTTCACGACTTCTTGCATTGTAGGGTTGAGTCTTCTTTGAGCATGTCTCTTCGGCTTAGCCTCTTCTTCCAAATTGATCCTGTGCTGGCATATGGTTGGACTGATTCCTTTGATATCTGCCAGTGTCCATCCAATAGCTGACTTGTGGTCCCTCAAAACTCGTAGCAGCTTCTCCAACTCTGTAGAAGTAAGAAAAGATGAAACAATTACAGGATAAGTATTGTCAGGACCCAAATAAGCATATTGTAGATGAGAAGGAAGAGGTTTCGGCTCTAAAATAGGTGGTTCGGGCTATTTTTCAGCCTCTGGGATGGCTGTGTTGGTCGACACAACATCTCTGTCGATCGAAACAGAGGCTACTTGCTTCTTCTTCTTCTTCTTCCTGGACTGCCTGTTGACCGGGTGTTTTTCGGCAGCTCTGTCGATCGACAGAATTCCTGTCGATCGACAGGATGGGGTTGACACAAACTCTCTGTCGAGCAAAACAGAGGCACCTGCTCGATTTTTTTCTTCTTCTTTCACAAATTGGATTGGTAGAGGCTCCCTTTTGTTCTCCTTTGCCCTGGGCAACTCCTCCTTCACATCTAGCTCCACAATAAAGTCCAGAAGCTCGTCACAGGCTTCATCAAGCTCTGAAAAGGAAAATAAAGAGTGGTGAAGACATTGTTCTAGATAATCAGTTTCAGAATGAATAGAAAGTAAAGGGGAAGAAATCACCGGATCAAAACTGTCTATCATATGGCATTCTTCTTTGTAGCTCCCATCATCGTGTTTTTGCATAGATTTGAAAATATCAAAGGTCACAGACTCATTGTCGACTCGGAATGTCAGTTTCCCTTCTCGAATATCACTCAGGGCTCCTCCGGTCCTCAGAAACGGTCTCCCCAGAATCAGCGGGATATTGTGATCCTCCTCCATGTCCAAAATAACGAAGTCATCCGAGAGTATGAAATCTTTAACTCTTACTAAGACATCCTCCACAATTCCTCTAGGATAAGAGATCGATCTATCAACCATCTGAAGAGTAATGGCAGCAGGCTTGATATTTCCAATCTCCAGTCTCTTGAAAATGGACAACGGCATCAGATTGATGCTTGCTCCAGAATCGGAAAGCACCCTGCCGAATGTCTCTCCACCTATAACACAAGAAATCGTGAATGAACTCGGATCCTCTCTTTTCAGAGGCAGCTTCTTCTAAATGATAGAACTGCATTCCTCAAATAGGTTCACCGTCTCGTGCTGCAGCATAGGTCTCTTCTGCGCGACCATATCCTTTAGGAATTTGATGTACCCCGGCATCTCCTGCAGAGCTTCCACGAGAGGAATATTGATGTGCACCTTCTTCATGTTCTCTAAAAACCATGCATACCTCTCATTCGCCTTCTTCTTGGCAAATCGCTGCGGAAAAGGCATCGGGGGCAACTTTTCTCCGGGGCCCGGCGGCTGTGTCAATCGACAGGGATTCTATCGATCAACAGGATCTCCTGAATCGACTGCTGGTTCTGGTCCTCTATTTAGATCGACAGGATTGCTGTGTGTCGAAATAGAGACTTCTGCCGCGGGTTCCTGCTCCTTCTCACTCCCTTCTTTGGCCTCAGATTCGGCCCCTTTCTGTTCGGGTCCCTTGTAAGACTTGCCACCCCTCAAAGTGATGGCATTGACCTGATTTCTCTTATTCTTTGGGTTGGCTTGAGTGTTGCTCGGTAGTTGCATGTTTCTCCACTCTATCCACCTTGGAGTTGATTCCTTCCACTTCTTTCTCCAGATTCCCAACTCTTTTATCGGACCCTTGCATGAACTTGGCTAGGATTTCCTCAAGGCTCAGCTTCTTCTTTGGTTCCACAATTTCTCCATTCTCCACATTGAATCCAGCAGGAGGTTGCTCGGCAGCATCAGGATTTGAATATGAGAAACTTGGTGATTCCTTGCTCTATTGGAATTGTAGCCTTGGTTGTACCCCTGATTTGTGAATATCCTCCTCGGTTATTATTCTGATAGCCACCTCTTTGGACAAAATTGACATTAGCGGTATCAGTCTCACAAGAAGAGGACGGAACTGGATCGACAGCAGCAACGGTTCGTCCAGATTCCATCTTGGCAAAGTCCTCTCTCAGCTTCTTGATCTCTCCCATCAGGTCTACCTCGGGTTTTGCTACCTTCTCCACAGCTTTAACTGGTTCCTTGCGGTTGCTAGACCATCTTTGACTGTTAGTTGCCATCTTCTGAAAGAAGGCCATGGCTTTCTAGGGACCCTTTGTCATCACAGAGTCTCCCAGTGTGGAATCCACCAATTCGACAGTCTTTTCATTCAATCCTTCATAGAAGGTTTCAACCTGATCTGTCAAACATAGATTGTGACCAGGACACAACCTCAGCAACTCCTTGTACCTCTCCCAGGCCTCATAGAAATTCTCATCATGTCTCTGAGAAAACCTAATGATATCCTTCTTCCTTTGCCTGATGACAATTGGGGGAAAGAAATTCATCAAGAATGCGTTCCTCAGTTCCTTCCAAGTGTTGATGTTGGTTTTATCCAGAGCAGAAAACCATGATTGGGCCTTGTCTCGCAAAGAAAAGGCAAAGAGCCTCATTCGCATGGCACTTTTGCTGACTACATTGATCCTCAGTAGCTCGGCCCCCATATTGACTCTGCTGAACCATCTGCACCAACCCAGTCTTCAGCTCAAAGTTATTGGCATTGATGCCAATGCTGAAATCAGTCTCCTGGAACTTAGGTTTGTATCTCTTCTGGATAGCATCTTCATCCTCGTCAGCATCAATCCCTAGATCATCATCCTCATCTTCATCATCTGAAGACTCTTCGGGTGGATTATTGTTCCGATGATTCCTGTTGTTGGCTCTTTCCTGCTCCAGTATAACCATACGCTCCCTCATGGCGTGCATCTCTCTCAAGAGTTCAGCTATTTGCTCGGGAGTAAGGTTGGGAATGTTCTCTTGATGTTCATCAGCCATCTTGACAGTATCACTGCTGGAAGCGGCTTCCTCTAGGTGTCTCTTGCTGTTATTTCTTCTGCACGTAGCCTCAATTTCAGGGTCGATTGAAATCGGTGCCTTACCACTCCTCCTTGTGTGCATTAATTACCTGAAAATAAATCAAGGGAAGAGTGAGTAAACACAGAACAGCATATAAACTGAAATAAATTAACTAACACATGAATTAAACGATAAAATAGAAATAACTAAAAAAACAAAATCTCTGTCGGTCGACAGAATTTTTGTCGATCGACAGCTTTCCTGTCGATCGAAATTCACGCTGTCAGTCGAAACAGAGGGTAAAATTTTAAGGAAAAACTGGCGAAAATTTTAAGGGGAAATAATAAGAAAACTCAGCAAAACTGAAAAGGAAATTAAAATTAAAATTACAACTAAAATCAACAACCCTAAACAGATTCAATAACAAGATAATTCTAAACAATCCCCGGCAACGGCACCAAAATTTTATCACTATTTTTTTAATGATACTTTATAGAGTAGTGACAAGTTAAAATTATCGATCCCTCGGAGATTGTAAAAGCGAACATCTCATGTACTGAACCATTTGTTTTTGGTTTGTTGTCTAAGTAAATAGAAATTTTGAAGGGGTTTTTGAGATTTAAAACTACTTTTGCAAGAAAATTAAATTAAAGCAGAGAATTAAAATCGGGTTTTAAATCACTGGAGAAAAGATCAGATTCCAGGGCAAGTTCATGTCAAAGATAGCATGCAGGGAAATTTCATCGATCAATTTAAAATAAAGATTTAGGTGAAACATCAGGAAAATATTACAAATTCCAGGGTTTGGCAATTCATAAAGTAGATTGTCAATTTCCTATATCCTTTCGGTCTCTAGGAAAATTAACAACTCCCAAAAACATCAGATTTATTCCTATGGATTAAATTCCTCTTCTCAGACATAATTAAAATCCATATTATCAATTCTTAGATCCATTAATCAATTTTCACTTTTCAGTCTCAAATTAATTAATTATGAAAACCTAATCAAATGGCCAATTTAATAAGAATAAGAAAAGGCACAAGAATTGATAAACCAATTAAAAATATTGATTGATTTAATCACCTAAACATGCATCCAAGACAATCACATAAACCCTAGAATCTGAATAAACGATTACCTACACATATTCATGTTAAACAAAAATATGGAAAGATAAAACCTGTAACAAAACTTCATAGAGAAAACAAGCCTTGTAATTGCATCCAATCTTCAAAGGGTTCGATCACAATCCTCACCACAATTCGAAAAGCAATTCAAGAGCAAGAAAAACTCTAGGGTTTAAGTCTCAAAAGTGGCATAATCCCTAAAAATCGCCTAAACAAAACAATATATACTAGGTTTAATTGTCCCAACATGGAAATAACTTAACAGCATTAATTTCCGCCAGCTTGACCCGAATTTCGATCGACACAATTTCTATCGATCAAAATAGGTTCTCAACTTCGAACACCCGAAAGCTATGTCGACTGCCTACCTCCAAGGTTCCTGTCGATCGACAGGATCTTCTTCTTCTGTCGATAAGCCTGAATTTTCAACGAGCTCTCGAACACAACCTTCCTCTGTTTTGATTGACACAATTTGTGTCGATCGAAACAGAGCACACGACCAAACGACTCTTTTTCAGACTTAGTCAATTTTTACTCCAAAAACCTGCATTTTTCAGCATAACCAACAATTTAGATATAAAACTAATACGATGCTCTGAAATCAAAGTAAATGTACTATAAAATTATCAAAACAACCTAAAAATCCATTGATAAGTTAACGAAATAGCGCACTATCACAGCTGCCTCCATCTATAATCATGTTGTAAACCTTATCGTTGATATGACAACGTGTGTGGAAGATGTTCTCCCTCTGCTCAACATCTCCGGCTGCAGGCTGTGCATTCAAAGTCCTTCTCATCACAAAATTCAGCGCTGCAGGTGCCTCAATCTCTTCTACATCTTCATCAGGATCATCCAAATCAGGCATCTCCGGATCAGTCTCCTCATTAGTCACAATCTCTTCATCATCTCGAATCACCATAACTCTCAGATTTGGACAGTCATTAGCAATATG
>JAPKLW010000963.1:202063-228459 GCA_026898455.1 Plectranthus barbatus | reverse complement strand
TCTCGAATCACCATAACTCTCAGATTTGGACAGTCATTAGCAATATGTCCAAATCCCTGACACTTATAACACTTAAGATCTATATTTCGGGTTTCAATGGCAACAGATTTACCTTGAACTGCGGCATCTGATATGGGCTTCACAAACGGCTTATTCTCCCCTCGAGGCTGCTCCTCCTCCTTCTTCCATGGAGCTCGTTTTGGTGTAGAACCACTGCCAGTCTGGTATTCTCTCCAACCTATAGGGTTCTGCCTCGTATTATTATCGTTGCCCCTCTTCTTGAGTTGTCCCTCAATCTTGATCGCCATGTCGACCATGTCATCCAGCTCAACATAATGTTGCAGCTCCATTGTATTCCGGATCTCCCAATTCAGACCAGCCAGAAACCAGCCATCGTCGCCTCTCTATCCTCCACTACATTGGCTCGGATCATAGCCACTTCCATCTCTTTATAGTACTCATCCACACTCCGGGTACCCCGCCTCAAACCCTGCAGCTTGTTATACAACTCTCGGTAGTAATGATTCGGCACAAAGCGCCTCCTCATAACAGTATTCATCTCATCCCATGTCTCTATAGATCTCTCCTTATTCCTCTTCCGACTACTGACCAACTGATCCCACCACACAAGAGCGTAATCAGAGAACTCTACTGCAGCCAGCTTTACTTTCTTCAACTCAGAGTAGTTGTGGCACTCGAACATCATCTCCACCTTTCGCTCTCACTCCAGATATAACTCGGGGTCATTCTTTCCCTGAAATGACAGGATGTTCATCTTGATTGTCCCCAGGTTGTTATCATAAGACTCCTCCTCATAGTCATCGACGTCCTCCTCATCATGAGGACTTCGTCTCCCATTGGAGCCTCTGCCTCCTCGACCACCATGTCCTTTCCCAGTACTCCTATGACTACCAGATGAGTCACGCCTAGTCTTTTTTGTCACTGAGATCTCGAGTTCATCCATTCGCTGATGCATGACATTCATCTCACTTTTTAGTAGCCTAGCCAATTCTGATTTCATGGCCTCCATCATGTACTTCATTTTACCACAACCAATAGTCTCATCTCCTTTCATATCCTCAGCATTATTACTTGTAGACATACCTGCAAGAAAGGTTAGCTAAAGATAAAGAAGAAAGACCTCACCACCTCACTGACACTCGTGTATCACTCAGTTATGTCAAAACACACACACTCATGTATCTCTCAATATATAAAGGCTTTTTCAATCCATCTAATAACCTCACACTCTCTTGTCTTTTACCACTCTTTTCTCCTTTCTGAAAGACTAAAAAATTCTTATAAAATTCCACGAACTTCAGTTCGACGAACCAACAGAACGGCTAGACGACTCAACGAAGGTAAACGACCAAAAACGAATGAAAATTTTTTTTGGAAAAACTTTCGGAGGGCAATAACTACTCGAAAACAAAGAAATTTGGCCAAAAGCACAATTAAGCCAAAAACGGACACCGGACGCAAAAGTTACGACAAAAACTGAATTTACCGACGAAAAGGACAAAAAAGCACTAGTAGAAATCAAAAAATTTGGGATTTTAGATTTAATTTTAATCCCCTTCTTTTTTTATTTTCCCAACACTTTTTTTCAATATTTTTTATGAATATTTTTTTCTCTTCGAACTCTATCTTTTATTTTTTATTCAAATTTTCTTTTTTCTTTTTTTTAATTTCTCCCCCTTTTTTATAAAGTAATTACCAAATTGTTTGGTAATTCAATCAAGAAGGAAATAATATGGCCACCAAGGAAGGAAGGTATGAATAAGGTAAAAAGGTAAAATGAAATATTTGACTTAATCTAATATGGTAAGAAGGATAATTCAAATCTTGACACACAAGGATCACAATTTCGAAACCCTAACCACCAAAATCTTGACCCTACAGGAAATATGACAAAGAAAGAAACGAAAATTTATGAATCACAAACGACAGGAAAACACAAGACAAGACTCAAATTTTTTTACACAAAAGACACTTAAAAATTGAAGGAACGGAAGAGGAAGGGTACGACCTGGATATTGATACCAAAATGATACGATCCTCGCCGGAAGGTTTAGATCGCAGCCCAGGAACTCGGACGAATTGACTCAGACACGACGCGGAAGCAAATTGAAGTTGATACGATGGAAGGTTCCAACACCTTTGGATTCGAAAACCTTCAACTACCATAGTCTAGAAATAATTCTCCCACGACCAAAGAAGCGGATTGACCCAACAACGAATGATATATGCGAAGACACCACCAATGGATATGATTGTCCAATTGATTAGTCAAAATCAAAACCTTATGGATGAATAGGAATTTTGAAAATTTGAGCTCTCAGAAATAAAGGAGAAAACCTCACAAATTTTATTAAACTGAAAACTGCCTAAAAATTGTTCCATACAAGGCCTATATATAGGCAACTCAAATTCTAGTCTAATAAAGGAAATAAAATTTGAAAATTAAACTTAATAAAATTCGAAAATCACTTAAAGAAGGCCTAAATATGTTTGCCCAAAATAACTGAATAAATTAAACTAAGCCCAATCACTACACATAATTAAATTTATAATTTTTGGGCCTTCGTTTAAATGTTCCAACAGCATCGATTCTTTGGAAACATTGGCAGCCCAAATGTCTTTAATCAATAAGCTCTATCCAGCCCTCAAAGTCCTTGCTCGAGCTCTAATCATCGGCCCACTCAGAATGTAGACTGGATCGTCTCTCACAGCTGCTACTTGGGCTCCATCAAAGTCTATGCCATCTGAGTCTGTAAGCCTCCGCCTGATGGGGTGAAAGATGATGAATCATCTGAATCTTTGATGATGGGAATGCATCGGATGAGTTCAGATACTGACACCAACTTTATCGTTGTTGTACTTTAATCAGCCTCCTCCAAAGCCTTTAGTTCCAGAGCACGATTAGCCTCAACCTCCATTTGTTGTGTTCTTATCCTTCTATGTTCCGTGAGAGCCAGCTTCTTCATTATTCCTTGCTCTCCCCTTAGCCCCTTCAACTACTTCTGTTTGAGGGCTTCACTGATTGCAGTATTGATTTGAGCTCCTCTCAAGGCAATGGAGAGCTTTCTAGCTTTGACTTTTTCTTATTCTTTTGACAGCCAACCTTCTTTGGTGCTATTTTAGTACATTTTGAGCATTTTCTCTCCACAGAAGTTGCTCTGCCTTCAATTTTCTTTGGATAGTGTCTCTTCTCCACTGAGCTCTCACAAGAGCCTTCTCAACCTCTATTCGATCATCATCATAATAACAAGTATCATAGCAACACTTACAGGACCAAAATTTCTAGCAGCATGAGGGTCTTCATGTATAGGAGTAATTCTTGGAGAAGAAAAAGTTCTTTAAATAGCGGGTGGCACTTCATCACTACCTGTTTTTAGTCTAAACCTGAGGATTTGCAGGATTATGCTCTTTACTTCATTGATTGTGCATTGCCTTCTGTGAAGTTGCCATATCTAGGTGTCGACCCAATCTTCTTCATTTCTCAGGAATGTGAAGCCTGGCCGACCCTCCATAATGGCTTTGTCTTCCACATTCAGTTGATGTTTAATGATATCGAATCTCCTCCATCAGAGGATGTTGATCATGCAGGAGTTCCCATTTTAGACTTTGAGCACTTGTTAATGTGTTCCATTCCTGGCACCGAAAATGAGGAATTAAAGAGATCAGCAAACTCCTAGTTGAGCTCCACTCGAATTTGCTCTGGGATCCTTCTTGAGATCTCTCCACTCGAGATGAGGATGTCCTTACTGGCTCCACCCGTAGATGAATTCAACCCATTTTACTTTGATTCCATCCGTAAGTGTCAACATAACACTATATTTTTTCAGACTGAGCTTTGAGTGTGAGCCCACCTCGCACTGGAGCACGTGATTAACAATATCAGCCACCATCTTATAGAACTCCCTCAGTTCGGATTTCTTAGTTGATGATACTCATTTATTAGATGTTGACTACTTCTTCCATATTTTCCAGTGAGCAATCATAGTGTCTTTATCTCCATAGGATGCAATGTTTGACCTCTTGTTTATTAGCTTGAAGATGTTCTTTAGAAGTGCGGTGTCCTCTCTAATAGTGGTATCGAACACACAAGTCATGAAAGGGGACTCGTCGTCCTTGTTAATCACAAACTTAGCATAAAACTCAGTTACCATGTCAGTGTGAAAGTTTTCAGATTGTGCAGTGAGGTAAAATGTTAAATCCTCCTCAATCATGTCGACCGACTTGCTACCATAATGATTTTCCTTTTGGGCTACGGATAGATGGAGATTTTTGACTTTTTAAAGTTGAGCGGCTCTCATCTAGGCGTGAGTGAGTGTGTTCCTAGTCTACTTCATCTTGTAGACAGTCACCAGTCTGGCATGGCTAGCATTTTCTAGTTTGAAATTTTCGGGGATGGTGATCAGTTGTTCGACTTGAGGAAGAAAAGAACTTAAACTCGCAATTGAAGGTAAAATGTAGGGGAATATTTGCCTTAGGAAGATTTAGGATCCAAAAGGTTTGATCAATGAGGACTCTAGATATTTATAAATAAGATTCGTACATGATCTCATGGCCCTGAATTGTCGGTTATTTGAATCTTAAAGGCCGAGATTTACTCCGACTATTTGTATTCGAACCCACGTATGTCGTGCGTGATCTGCCGACGTGGAACGTGCTAATTCCTTCTTTAAGCTACTGCGTAATAAATGTTGCAATTAATGTTTGTGTGTTGATGAGGCTTTGCTTTTAAATCTCCTACCTTTGATAACCGGGCTTGCCGATTGACTATTGACGTGGTGCTGATGGGTATTATTACCAATTTGACTCTTGGTAAATTATGAACTATGAAATACTCTACTTGTATTCAATTTTACCAGCTTGTTCCCTGGTAAAATAGCATTACGTACGCCAGCTGGTTGCTAAAAGAATCACCAGCTTAAGATTATCATCAACTAATTATGGAAGCTAAGATAAATCAATATCTCTGGACTTCGAATATAAAATTGAGAGCTAGGGTTCGATTCTCCTCTTTCTGGAATACATAAACCTGCATCTGCAAAACAAGGGTTATATTCTAGGTCCCTAATCATCAGCGGGTCCTGCAGGATTAGTTTGTTGGATCAACCCTTTAGGGATGCAAACCGAAATGATTTCAGTGTAGGAAGATTCTATGAGCTCTTCACTACAACCTTCCTCTTCCTCCAACATAAATTTTTATGGGAGGATTGGGGTTGTGCACAGGTGTGTGTAGTCCGCTTGGAAGTAGGTTTCCTTGTTGGACCTCAGAACACTGGTTTGAATATGTGTGAGAACCATGTGACTTCCTTGGAATAAATCATCTGCCATTTTTGTTAGCCTTCATAGCCCTTAAAAAAGAAATATGGTTGGGCTCGTGCCTCAAGTAGGTTTTCCCCTACTTTGATGAATCATTTTCTCATTTGGGATGAGATAACGATATCTAGTTAGAGAAGTAACCAGGGGTTGTGTTTGGAAACATTGATAGGGGTGAGCATGAGTCAAGCCGGCTCGCAAGCTACTCGGGATCAGCTCGAGAAAAATTCAAAATCAACTCGATACTGATCAAGTTGAGCTCGAGCTCGAGCTCAAACTACTCGAGTAGTTGTCAAATTCAAGCTCTATCTTCATGATACTCGATTTGATAGGCTCGTGAGTCTTATCGAGGTTAATCTTAAATTGAGCCCGAGTTGAGCTTAAGTTCGAGTTAGGCTCACGAGCCTTATCGAGCTTAATATAATTTAAATTTGTATTCCTTAATTTATTATTTAATAATAAATAATTTAATTTTTTATTAAAACTTAAATTAAATTAAAAATGTCAACCTCGATCGAGCCGAGTCGAGCTTGACGAGTTTGATACCGAGTCAATCTCGAGCTTGGAAGTTTGAGCTCAAGCTTGAGCTTACAATTTTTAAGTCAAGCTCAAGCTCGAACATGGCAAGACTCGACTCGACTCGACTCGTGATCACCCATGATCATTTCATGCCTTGCTGGTGCACTCCTTGCTAGTGCGACCGTTGTTGGCTGCTTTGTCAAACTAGTTGTGCTAGATAGTATCCTGTCAGCAAGAAATGTTGATTGTTGTTATTCCCCTTGTACCCTTCAACCCTAGCTGATTACTGGATATAGCTTTAACATAAATAATTTGTTTTTCCAGTGTCAACCAAGATGAAGATGCACACCTAGACCCGGTTTGTCTAAGGGATTCCTCTGGGTCAAAAACACTTCATCTAAAATTCTTTAGCTTTTTTAAAAATGGCAATTGTTTGGTTCAGGCTCAATGTTTTTGTTCTTGAAGGATCTCACTCATCTTTTAAAATATTGAAATTTTGAATAGGTAGAGTATTCTTCCTCGAGTTTTACTAGTTTCTCGTTGATAGACATTGATTTTTCAATCGCATTGGTCAAAATAGAAACTTTAGTTTTGAGCGAGGTGTTTTCACCAGATAAGATATTTTTTAACTCATAAAATTTAAAAAAATCTTTTGCAAGTGGATCGAGGGAAATGTCCTCCGAGTCGGATCAATACAACTCAGGATCCTCTATGATGAAGGTGTCACGACTTTAGCGCCCCAAAATCAAAAAATCTTTTCATGTTAATAGTAGGAGGATTTATGTGATAGCTCTCTTTATTGTTAGGTCGTGAAGAATATGGGAAGAAGGAGAGCTAAGTATGAAGAGGGGCGAAATGTAAAAATAAAATGAAACCCCCTATAAATATTTATTTCCACCACTATATATATGTAGAGAGAGAGAGATATGAGATCAGCTAATGAAAAATATTTTTTTAGAAATAGGAAAATTACTTTGTTTTATTTACTATGTTGTTTAAATATCAGATATTTCCAAAGAAATTTGAACTCATGACGTCACGATCACAGACAAGATGTTTTGACCATTACATTCTAAATGAAGGGACATCACTATCACATCTTATGTATGATATATGTTAATCCCCTTTAAAGACACCAATCTTTGGCCATTTTCAAGGCCTCAAAATCTGAATCTGAAAACAAATTGAAATGAATTACATGTCTCAAGTCCTTAATTAAAATATTGTAAATGTTATATTGCAAAGTATAACATTCAATAAGGTGAAAGTCTTAATTCACATACGATATGAAATAAACAAACTGTAATTTAGATGTTCAATATTCGAGCTCTACAAATCTAATCGCCATTTAATAAAGTACATATTTAAATTTATTTAATTTTCTCTTTTATGAAATACACGATAAATAAAGGAAGATATGGATTTGGACTTGAACCATGATGAAGAATTAAAATCGCTTGGGTGTCGTGATTAAAGCACCTTGCATGTGGCTAAGAAGTTACAAGTTTGAGCTTCCTGGGATATTTGAGTGTGCGTATTTAAAATTAATGTATACTTATTCAAAAAAAAATCTCATATATATCTCACACATGGAACACCACTAAGATGACCGAAAACCACAGGAGTATGGTCCGACATCGGAAAGCAATCATCTCATCAGGCCGGAATGATTCTTGAATATTGTTGGGGTGCAGCGATGAAAGCATTTTATCTGTGACTAAGAAATCATGAGTTCGAGCTTCCCAAATCACTCGGACATGTATGTTTATATTAACGCATTACTATTAAAATAAAAACACCAATCAAAACTCCAAAAGAAAATATAAGTATATCAGGGACGCAACATTAAATCTTCAAATAAAACTCACCAGAAAAGCACCACCGACAACAATAGTGTATCAGATGGGGATAACAGTGATTCGAAGATGGAACTTTTGATGACAAAGGTTTGCAAAGGTACCAAAAGTCGGACGCCGGATTCTAAAGGGAGGCAATTCCAAACGGTCAAAGAAGTGGTCACGCCGGACGAATTTCACGTCAGATTCTAGAGAGAATGAAAAGCTTCTCTCTCTACCCACCCACCGTTGGGAAAGTGGCCTGGAAATAAGCAAACACCAATGGACAAGCTAGCGAAAGCAAAATAAAAGAAATCAAGAAAAACAAGGAATAAAAGAAATAAGAACACACCAATTTAACGTGGAAATCTCTCTTCAAATTGAAGAGATAAAAACCACGAGACCACACGGTCCACAAAAAATTCCACTATCACCAAAAGGAGGAGTACAAGTGTTCTACACAACTCTAAGCTTGGTTCTAGTCCTTTACAAATTTACGAAGGCTCTAGGATCATCAATTAAAAAAAATCTTCTTTTTCTCCTTTATTTTTCACTCTCTGTTACACTTTAAAGTATGCTGAATAAAGCTTCCTAAAAAATCTACCAAAAAGTAACATTGGGAACTACAACACACATCTCTTCTCCCAATGTCAGTGACAGTTGTAAGTCACTAGCACAGCACAACCAACATACTCCTTCCAGTACGCCTTCCAGCACAGTCAGCATACATTCCAGTACGGCTTACAGCACAACCATCATATCTTCCAGTACGACTTCCAACATACAGCTTCCAACACGCAGCAACAAGTATGCAACACCAATACAGCAATTGGGTTTCTCACAAAAAACACATAATTGGGAGCTCACCCCAACATCCACCTACCCGCTTCAGCTTGCTCAATTCACTTTCATAGAATTGGGGTGGAGATTGGTAGATCAAATCAACTATAAATGATCCACAACAAAATAAATGACCATTCAATTAATAGATGTCGGATCCTATCTCGTATGATGTTATTTTTCAAATAGAATTTCAATAAAATTGCCACCCGCTATGACACCACATTTTTACTATACTACAAATTTTAAAAATAATTATACAAATATAATTCAAATTGAGTAAACTGTTCATATTTCCTTTTTTGTCCGTCCTACAATATTTGTTCACTTTTTTTAAAATAGTACTCCCTCCGTCCCGCTATATTAGGCACGGAGGGAGTCGGTACAATAACCAAGGAAGAGTTTTTAATTGATATTTAAAGTATGATTAAGCAATAAAAAAACATTAAAATTACACTAATGGAGATTTAGGTAAAAATATAGGGGTATGTCAAATCAAGTTTAAAAGAGTCTTAATTTTGTTTTAGAGCCAAAACCAAAACAATAATTCATCTTTAATTACAAATTTCCCTCCTACTAAATTCCTATAAATACACGGATTTGATTCAAAACAAAACACAAAAATCCTTTACAAAACATGGGGAAGAATCCTGACATTTCTAAAAATACAAAGGCTGAAATTCTTCTTTTCTTGCTTGAAAAATCGAGAGACAACAAGCCAGCACGGGGGGTTGTCAACGAAGCTGCAACAAGCTTCAATGTTTCAAGAACAACAGTTTCAAGGATATGGAAATCTGCACAAGAATCAAAATCCAGAGGTGAAGCATTACATTTGATAGGCAAAAGACATTTCAGAATCAGGAAGCTCAAACATGAGGTAAATCATGAACAAATTGCTGCAGTTAATTTTCAGAAAAGAGGTTCAATAAGAGCTCTAGCTGATAGCATTAACATATCTAAATCTATTGTGGGAAGATGGGATAAACAGAACCTGATCAGAGCACACACAAATGCAATTAAACCATGTTTGACAGCTCCTAACAAACTGATACGATTGAGGTACAGTTTAGATGCCATAGCTTATGACCATGTTTCAAAGAAGATTCATTTCAAGCCAATGGAGAATATTGTGCACATAGATGAAAAATGGTTTTACTTAACCAAAAGCACACATGGATACTACCTCACAGAATCAGAAACAGAGCCACATAGGACATGCAAGAGCAAGAAGTTTATTCCTAAGGTTATGTTCATGTGTGTTGTTAGTAGGCCGGTATTTTCAGATCAGGGCAGTGTCATTTGGGATGGTAAAATAGGGATTTGGCCATTTGTAGAAGAGGTTGCAGCAAAAAGAAGCAGCAAAAATAGGGATGTTGGTACATTAGAACTCAAACCAGTTCAATCTATCACTAAGGAAGTGATAAAGGCTTGCCTAATCAACAATGTAAGTACTTCAATTTAAAACAGCACTAAATGTATTCATTGTTCATGAAGCTAATGATTTGACTGTGCATTAACAGGTTATTCCAATTAAAGAGAAGTGGCCTACATGTTTAAGTAAATGTATTCACATTCAACAAGATAATGCAAGGCCCCATATCACTAATGGGGATGCAGATTTTCAAACAGCAGCAAACACACATGGATTTAACATTCAATTGGAGCAACAACCACCTAACTCGCCTGATTTAAATGTGAATGATTTGGGATTTTCAGGGCAATTCAAAGCTTGCAACAGCAGCAAGCGTGTCAAAATGCAAGTGAGCTTGTAAATGCAGTCATAACAAGTTTCAACAGCCTTGAAGCAACGACACTAAATAAGGTGTTTCTATCCCTACAAGCTTGTTTTATAGAGATTATGAAGGTGAAGGGCTGCAACAATTATAAACTGCCACATATAAAATAGGATGCTTTGATGATGCAAAATGCTTTACCAAATAATCTGGAGATCCCTATGGAATTGGTTAAAGAATGCCTAGAGTATTTGAATGAAGCTGGCCATGAAGGAAATGACATGGAAGGTCTGATTACATGTTTAGGATTTGCATTTTCTTTATTGTAAAGCATTTGGGACTTAGGTAAATCTTATGGGACTTTTGTAAAGCATATAGGGCTGATCTAAAGCATTAGGGACCTTTGTAAAGCATATAGGGCTGCTCTAAAGCATTTGGAACTTTTGTAAAGCATATAGGGCTGATGTAAAGCATTTGGAAATATTGTAAAGCATATGTTATTTTTGGTTAGCATATGGTACTGATTTAAAGCATTTGGCATGTAACATAACACATATCAACCTAAATAGCATGAAGAAACCACTTCAAACACGGTGTAACACATTTCACTTTTTAAAGTGTATCATGAATGTTTACAAGTTTGTGTGTGCAATTTAAAATCATTTCAGGATTTCACCTATTTTCCCACAGTAGAACATAGACATAGAACCAACAAAACCAACATTAGAACCGACATATCAAACCAGCAATAGAACCAATGATTTCATGAAACCAGTCATGGCCGAGAATCAAAAGCAAACACAGCAACAGAACCAATGATTTCATGGAACCAGTCATGGCCGAGAATCAAAAGCAAACAGAGCAACAGAACCAACAATTCGAAATATAACCAGCAACAGAACCAATGATTTCATGGAACCAATCATGGCCGAGAATCAAAAGCAAACAGAGCAACAAAACCAATAATTCGAAATATAACCAGCAACAGAACCAACTATTCGAACAGAGCCAATAATTTCAAACCAGAACAGAGCCAATAATTTCACGAACCAACATATTCCCCAAATATAACCAGCAACAGAACCAACAATTTCATGGATGCAGTCATGGCCGAAAAAGATAGCAGGAAAGTAAAAAAGAGAGAATTCACCGAATATTTGGGAACTGTATGTCCCAAAATAGCCGAACAACTTCCATCTTCATCTAGGTTGGAAACGTTAACTCCTGCGCAACCATCGCCAGCCACACCCACTCTTTCTCCGAATCGAACGAGAGATCAACCTCCTCTGGACCGCTCAACACCAAGCCTTCGTTCATGCAGGATCCATCGCTGCCCAGCCACCACGCCGTTGAGTCTGCGGCAGCAACAAACCCTAAACCTGCGTGTGTCACAGATTCGTGGTCGGAAGGGAGTTCGGAGTCGTCGCCTGCAGAGGCGGCAATGACTCCGCCATCGTCGCAAGTGTAGGGCTCGCCGCCTGCTAGCATCGGGACAGATTCGTGGTTGAAAGGGAGTTCGGAGTCGTCGCCTGCAGAGGCGGCAACAACTCCGCCATCGACGCAAGGGTAGGGTTCGCCGCCTGCACGCACAAACGACGGGGAAGGCGACAAAGGTGTCATCATCGCGGCGTTCGGGGAAGGCGACAAAGGTGTCATCATCGCGGTGGTGGTCAGAGGCGACGATGAATCGGAGAGTTTGAGAGGATGGCGGCGAAAAATTAGGGTTTGCGAGAGAGAGACGAAGGGGAAAGGGATGCGGCGCAAATGATCGACAAAATTAGGGTTCGCGAGAGAGAGACGAAGGGAAAAGGGATGCGGCGCATAAGATCGACACAATTAGGGTTCGCGAGAGAGAGACAAAAGGGAAGGGGATGCAGCGCATATGATCGACACAATTAGGGTTCGCGAGAGAGAGATGAAGGGGAAGGGGAAAGGGAAAGGGATGCGGCGCATTTGATCATTGGAATTAGGGTTGGGTATTTTAGGTTGTAAGGGTAGGCTTGTAAGTTTAGGAAAATGTGGGGGTATTTTAGTTATTTTAGGTTATGTTAATTTTAATTAGGATGTGTTAATTATTTACCAATTTAGGTAATGTACCTAATAAACGGGACAGACCGAAAAGGAAAGTGTGCCTAATATTGCGGGACGGAGGGAGTAAGTTTTTCACACTCATCAATAAAATATCCGTCCCACTACCAGTCACATACATTAGTTATCGTGCCCAGTCAAATGTAGACAATTTGATCGGGACGAAAGGAGTATATTTTTTCAAATTTTCTACAAACTATCAACTTTTTCAATTGAATGATCGAACTATTCTAAACTATCTATGAATATATAGGATCACAATTTTTTTCGACGTTGATTGAGTTTGCCGAAAGTCCATATCATTGAATAAAATGACACATATATTCTAAATGATATGTTTTACGAAGAAAATCGTGTCAAAAATCTTTAAAATTGTCTGTGAATAAAATAGAAAAACATGAGAAATGTGGAAATCCTAAAATTCCAAAAACTATCATTAGCAAATTCATATGTTGTTTTATTTAATAACATTAAATTTGGATGAATTTACTTTGTCTTTAGTTATGGGAAAAAGCTTGGTCCTATATTTGCATGATTTAGAATAGTAATTTAGCTTGTACTAAATTAAAAAAAAAAAAAAGACATTTTAGACCAAAATATCTCGTTTTCGGCAACGATGAACACTCTAAAATATTAACCTCGCGATATTAGGGGGGGGTTTAGAAAAATGAATGTAGAGAAAATATACAGCCTTGAAAGAAATGCTACCCGTGAAGGAAATAAATCAAATCTCATAAAAAGCTATTTCGTTAATAGTGTTGAAGAATTAATGTAGTAATTCCTAGATGATATACTTGTGATTTAGATTGACGGAGTATGGTCACGGTTACACACGAATGCCCACATGATTCATTGTATCTCCAATTCTTACATATTTTAATTTGGATTATACTCATCTTGGTCTTGAAATTAGAGTTTTGATACACGCGGCAAAAATCTAACAAGATAAACTTTCACTCACAAGTTGTTGTAACATCGGTTTATGTCTTTGAAAAATTTACTATTAGCGAGTTTAAGTTTTAAATCCTCACAAAAAAAGTAAATAACGCAGTAAATGCAAAATGATTTATAGAGGTTCGGACACAAAAATCTGCATCCTCTCTTTAGACCTTAAGTCTAGATACACTAAACTTCGGAATACAAGGGTTCTCATTACATATCAAAAGCTAATGAATGCAGTGTCCATCAGTCCACTTGTTCACCGGCCTAGGTCGTTGTTTCCTCCGCTTCGCAAATTCGAAATATGGGCACATCACGCACACAGCCTCCAAAGGTTAGACGCCTGTAAGAATCACAGTTTGGAGAAAAGCTATAATTGTTTTGTTCTTAGTTGGAGAGTAAAAACACCAAGAAGTAAATTTCTGCTTAGAAAGCAACAAGTCTCGTGTCCAGAAATGACTCATGATTAGCTAAGACATTAGCCTCGAATGTATGAATGCTTTGAGCACTTGAATGTTCGGTGTTTCAGTAGCTCGGCACGTAATATTTTATCTTCGTAACCTCTCTTCTGGGGACACTTTGTCTATTTATAGACGAAGTGTGAGAGGTTTGAGATTGTAGCCGTTGAGAGACGTTTTGGGTGAAGCCCAATCAGGCGTCTCTCTTCTGCAAAGTACATGTTACTTTTCCAGAAAGTTTGTACCTCTCCTTCTTTTCTGACACCGGATGTAAACATCGTACAATGTGTTAGAATGACTCTTCTTGTCAGTCCAAGGAATCGAAACTGGTCCAACACCAGGGTCTTCAGACTTTAAGTAATCTTCATTCTTAAAGTCGGGCCTTTAAGAGGATTCCTTCTAACTTGTTCTCTTTGTCTCCGTGCATGAGAGTAATAGGGAGTCAAACTTGTCAGTTTCATGCTGGTGACGTTAGACAGCATTCTTTATGTCGGTTCTCCAAACTGGTACATATGATTGCAGTCAGATTCTTCTATCACCTTGTGAAACCCAAACTAGTGGATACCAGTTTGTCTTGATTTGTTCTATTAAAACTCGATAGACATTCTAAATAGAATTTTACAAGTTTGAACAAACTAGAAACACTTCTAAACTGTTAGTTATTACATTCCTTGACACATCAAAACATAACAAATAAGGTAGAAATACTTTCTAACATACCAATACTATATTACCATATTAATATATGAGCACATTAACACATACATACACCGAGTATTCGAGCATCGATGATAATATACTAATTAATATGTGACGTGCTGAATAAACAAAATTGTACCATTGGATAAGAATGAGAGTTTTTTTACGTAAATTAAGGACGAGATAAAAGTCTTTATAGCTAATGCTTGATAAATTAAATCAAGAAGGTCAATAGGTTTTTAGGTTAAGCTTATAAAGAAGCTAAATTTAAATCCTAATTAGCTCATGATCCCTAATATTCAAAGCTCGTTTCATAGCCTCAGAAGGATGACGACGACAATGCTTAAATGTTTTTTCTTCTGATCAATATTTTTTCACGGACACAATATATAAGGAAGTGAATCCAATGTTAAAAATACATTTGTGCTAAATAGTCATGAATTTATATTATTCATCACAAATAAAAATTAGTAGTAAAGATAAAAAAAAAATCCAAAATTTTATACTTAATTACTTTATAAATTATGGTTAAGATTTTAATTAAGCATGAAATACAGAAGTACTCAATCATAACAAGAATTATATTTTATTTTTTAATTACTAATTTTTTAATCTCAATTATTAATACTATCAATACAAAAATTAAGATTCATTAATATTTCTCACAAATTTTAATTTTAGTACTGAATTATATCTCTTTATTTATAAATGGTCATGAAGCACTTCTTTAAAGATAAATGTTGAGATTGGATCGTATATCTCGAGATATACGGAAGCATGCAGAACGTATCATGAAGATTTGTGTATATATGGTTGCTTATTTAGTTGCCTTTTATTTTGGGTTTTGGTTATTTTCCTTGATTCTTTCCCTTCGTGCAAACAGCTTATTTAAGCAGCACACAACTCTTGTAAATCTTAATTCAATGAATATATTGCGATTCATATATATTATCATGGTATCAGAGCGGTATTCGATTCTTTAAACTATTCTTCCGCAAGGCGCGACTTAAATTCTCTTCCTCGATCATCATGTCGATCAAGGATGATAAAATCGGCGCTGGCAACGACGTTATGTCTCCATACTACATTGGACCGTCGGATAATCCGAGTCACGTTTATGTTACAGACCTCCTCAACGACGGCAACTATGGTGATTGGCAGGAAGAGATAAGCAACTGCTTATTGGCGAAAAATAAGTTTGGCTTTGTCGATGGCTCGTTAATCATACCGGACGAGAAATCCCCAGATCTTCTTCTTTGGAAAAGATGTAATGCTATGGTGAAGGGATGGTTGATCGTTGCAATGGAAAAAGATATTAGAAATAGTGTTAAACACACGAAAACTGCTCGGGAAATTTGGGAGGATCTCGCGGAGAGGTTCGGAAAGGAGAGTGCTCCGAAGGCGTACGAGTTGAAGAGAACTCTAACCCTCACACGGCAAGAAGGATTGTCCGTCTCAGCCTACTACACCAAACTGAAAGGAATATGGGACGAAATAGACGCAGTTTCAACCCATCCGAAGTGCACTTGTGGAGGTTGCACTTGCAACATCTCAAAGTCGCTCACAGACAAAGTAGAAAGAGAACGAATCTACGAATTTTTGATGGGGTTAGAGGACACCTTCAACACCATAAGAAGTCAAGTCTTGAGTATCACTCCTTTACCCAGCCTAGGTGTGGTGTATCATTTAGTTGCTGAAGATGAGAGACAACGACTCATCACGAGCTCGAGAAGCCCCACAGTCGATGGGGCAGCCTTCCAAGTTCAGAGACAAGGCACGAATGTTGAAAAATGAGAAACCAACAGGGACAAACCTCCGCCGCCGCAGTGTGGAAATTGTGGAAAGTTCTGGCACACGATCGAAAATTGCTACGAGATCGTGGGGTACCCTGAAAATAGAAGAGGGAATAAAACCTGGAAGAAAGAAGGCAGCAGGAACATGACGAAACCACAGCAGATGCATCGAGCTGCACATGTCGAGGTGTCGCCTACAGGTGAGATCAGCGGCACACGCGGTTTCACCATGGAGGAACTGTCACAAATAAAGGAGTATTTGGCTCAGGAAAGTAATAGCGCAGCCACTAGCCCTTCCGTGAACATGGCAGGTAAAGATATTCTTCATACTTCTTGGATTATTGATACGGGAGCAGCTGAGCATATCTGTTGTGAGGCGAACATGTTTGAACATATTAGTAAAAATGGTCAGAACTTACCAGTTAAGGTTCCAAATGGAGAAAGGGTACGAGTTGCTGGAACTGGCAATGTCCACTTGAAAAATGGTTTAGTCATGAAAGGGGTTCTATATGTTCCTGCTTTCCAGTGCAATTTGATTTCGGCTAGCAGACTGACTAAAGAACTCAATTATGGTTTGTTCTTTTTTGCTGATCGTTGCCTCATACAGGACTTAGCTACGAAGAACCTGATTGGAGTGGGTAATCAGCGAGACGGGTTATATTACTTGCAGCAGACCAGCAATATTCGATGTGCTTTTTCCACAGTCATAGACGATGAAACTTGGCACATGAGATTGGGGCACGCTTCAAGAATAAAGTTACAGGGCATATGCAAGGTGGTGTCTGATAAAACTTGTGAGCCGTGCATAAGAGCCAAACAGACTAGGTTACCTTTTCCTTCTAATACTATTCGAACAAAAGGATGTTTTGAACTAGTTCATTGTGATATTTGGGGCAGCTATAAAACTCCTTCTTTTACTGGCGCACATTATTTCCTTACCGTTGTTGATGATTTTAGCCGAAGTGTTTGGGTTTATTTGATGAGATTTAAATCTGAAGCAAGCAAATACCTTAAATTATTTTGCAACATGGTTAAAACTCAATTTGAAAAGGTTGTAAAGCGTATTCGATCTGATAATGGAGGTGAGTTTCAGTCGCAAGACATGATGAAATATTATGCAGAGAATGGGATTCTCTTAGAGACTTCTTCCGTGCACACACCCCAGCAAAATGGCGTAGTGGATAGAAGGCACAGGTACATACTCGAGGTTGCGAAAGCATTGAGGTTCCAAGCAAACTTACCCATCGATTTCTGGGGAGAATGCGTTCTAACGGCAGCCTATACTATCAATAGATTGCCATCCAGGGTGTTGCAAGATCGAACACCCTACGAGATGTTGTTTGGAAGAAAGCCTGACTATAATCATCTTCGAGTGTTTGGATGTTCAGTTTATGTTAAAGTAGCTGGTAACTATCACGATAAATTTGGAGAAAAAGGGTCACCGTGTGTGTTTGTTGGTTATCCTTTTGGCCAAAAGGGGTACAAGGTTTATGATCTAAAGAGCGGGAAGATCTACACCTCACGTGATGTAATGTTCTTTGAAAACCTTTTTCCTTTTGCTGAACAGGTGAGACACGAGACCAAAAGGATTGAAGAACCCACCTTGGAACACTACAACGATGAAGTTGTTCACGAGGTGCAAGAAAATGGCGAAGATAGAGAGAGTGATGCTGCACATGAACCAGTTCTACCGCCACCTGCGGATGGCGATGCACACAGAACGACGCACCGTACTAGTGAAAGAGTAAGAAAATAGCCTGCACACTTCAAAGACTATGAGGTTGATCTACCGAGTTCGATCGATCATGACGGCCGAACAACCGCCGATGCAAGCTCTTCTACAGCACATCCTATAAGCAACTATGTGTCATATGAAAAACTCTCTCACCCATTCCGATGTTTCTTAGCAGCCATTGACGCACAAGAAGAGCCGCACACCTTTACCCAAGCAGCAAAGATACCTGCATGGAGAGATGCCATGCAGAAAGAAGTCGAAGCTCTCGAATCCAATGGCACGTGGGAGTTGGTTGAACTGCCGGAAGGGAAGAAAGCAATAGACTCGAAGTGGGTGTACAAAATTAAATATAAGCCGACCGGTGAGGTTGAGAGGTACAAGGCGAGGTTGGTAGCGAAGGGGTTTACTCAAGTGCCGGGGGTGGACTTCAATGAAACCTTCGCGCCCGTTGCCAAGTTGGTCACAATGAGGTGCCTCCTCGCTGTTGCAGTCAAAAGGAACTGGATCGTCCATCAATTAGATGTCAACAACGCGTTCTTACATGGGGATCTAAGTGAGGAAGTTTACATGAAGATTCCGCAGGGTTACAACAAGGAAGGGGATACTCGGGTTTGTAAACTCCGCAAATCGTTGTATGGCCTACGGCAGGCATCCAGGAATTGGTACCAAAAGTTCACGGGCACACTACTTAAAATGGGTTTTAAGCAGTCGAATGATGACCATTCATTATTCCTTTTCAAGAGTGGTGACGTTTTTGTTTCAGCATTGATCTATGTGGACGACGTGCTGATTGCTGGAAATAATGCAGATAAAATACAGCAAGTGAAGGACATTCTCCACAACAGATTTAGCATTAAGGACCTCGGACCGCTACGGTACTTCTTGGGGATCGAAGTGGCCAGAACAAATAGTGGTATGGTTCTAACACAACGAAAGTATGCCCTAGACATACTAAAAGACATGGGGCTGGAAGGTTGCAGGCCTAGTGCTATTCCCATGGAGCAGAATGTGAAACTTGATGATAGCGATGATAGCATGAGTGTCGATGCACACCACTATAGACGGATAATTGGGAGATTGTTATACCTCACTGTTACGCGGCCCGACATCCAGTATGTTGTGAATATACTCAGTCAGTTCCTATCAAAGCCAAGCCAGGTGCATCTCGACGCAGCATTGCGAGTAATTCGGTTCATTAAAGGCACAGCTGGGCAAGGAATATTTCTACCGACAAATGGAGAGCTGGACCTCGTGGGTTACTGTGATTCAGATTGGGGAGGCTGCACTATGACCCATCGATCGCGCACTGGATATATTATGATGATTGGAGGTGCACCGGTATCTTGGAGAACGAAAAAGCAGAGTGTTGTTTCCCGGTCCTCGGCCGAAGCAGAATATCGCGCGATGGCTAACACTGTGAGCGAGATTATATGGCTGTGTTGGCTGTTGAAAGAACTGGGAGTTGAACAGGTTAAGCCAATGCGAGTTTTCTGTGACAATCAAGCCGCACGACACATCGCACGGAACCCAGTGTTCCATGAGCGAACAAAACATGTGGAGATGGATTGCTATTTTGTACGCGAGCGTGTGGAGTCGGGAGAAGTAGTACCGTGCGAAATATCGACGACTGAGCAAGTTGCTGATATATTTACCAAGGCTCTTGGTTCGGACCACTTGCATTATTTATGTCCCAAGTTGGGGATTCGTGACCTTCACCTGCCAACTTGAGGGGGGGTGTTGAGATTGGATCGTATATCTCGAGATATACGGAAGCATGCAGAACGTATCATGAAGATTTGTGTATATATGATTGCTTATTTAGTTGCCTTTTATTTAGGGTTTTTGTTATTTTCCTTGATTATTTCCCTTCGTGCAAACAGCTTATTTAAGCAGCACACAACTCTTGTAAATCTTAATTCAATGAATATATTGCGATTCATATATATTATCAATAAATGATACTATCTCAATTCTTGTGTGATATATGTTAATCCACTTGAATTATCGTTAAATTGAAGTGGCTAATCTCTTCTGCCATTTAGAAGGGCTCAAAATTTAAATCTAAAAACAAATTGGAATGAATTGCCTGTGTGTCAAGTCCTTAATTAAGATATTTTTAATGCTACAATTTATAAAATATATTGGTGCCATTGTTATATTTACTTTTTGATCCACGCAAAATAATCACAAGTATTACTGTATTAGAGCGTTATTTTGTGTGTCGATAATATATATATATATATATATATATATATATATATATATATATATATATAAATGCTTCGGCTCAAGATATTTTTTTAGTAGCATTAAATAAGCCATCACGTGATCCATTCTTTTATTTGAACTGCATGAATATTGTTGCTCTCCCTAACGAACATAATCATCATCCCATATTCATATTTATAATTATATATATTATTTTGGTTTGATTTCGTATGGATATGGAATCCAAAAAATTGAGTATTAACAACAAAAAAGAGTGCTAAAGAGGAAAAATAAATATTTTAAGCGGATCACAAATATTTATAATGATGTTATATAAGCGTATAAAGACAGTAAACAAGCAAATAATTGAAAAGCAGGTGCAATTACAAGTTAGAAAAGGTCGAGCAAGTGTTGCGGCAACGATTTAACTAAACAAAGTGAGTGTTTTAATGCGTAAAGTGAATAGCACAATAAATAACGAGGTCTCCCCCTATTTATAGATCATAGGGGGCTCAAATACGAGTTTAAGTCGTTTAAAAACTCTAGTTGCAGCCTTCCCCATGTTTTTAGGGGTGGTTAGAGCTAATTCCATGAATGTAGGAGTTGTTGCAACTGTTGGTGCTCTTTCCACAATTATCAGACCTTATTTGTTGGTCATGACCTTGACGACTTCCTTGGGAGACCACTTTTGGACAATCTCCTTGAGGAGGTTCACTTGACGACCACCTTGAGAATGTCTCCTTAGATGACCTTATTTTGGAGATCTATTTTTTATGATCTTCTCTCCTGAGCTGCTCGGTCCTGTTCCTGTCTGAGGCCAGCTAGTGGGGAGCTCTTTCTTGAGACCAGTTGGAAGAATTGTTCCTCCTTGGCTGGTTGAAGCTAGTCTCCATTGATTGTTGTTCAGTTAGTTTAAGTTGGTCTCAGATTTGGACTTGGACTTGGACTTTTAACCTTCTTAATGTGCCAATCTAGAGCTATTTAGATTTGCCCCACATTTATTATTAAATTTATATATATTATTTAAGTATATATATATATGTTTACTTGAAAATTAAATTTATATAGTTAATCCAATACCTTGTGTTGTTCATACAATGATTGTTAATTTCAAATTTAAATATTAAGTTAAGTAAGGTGAAAATTTTAGTTCACATCTAATTAGATAAATAAATTGTAATATCGGGACAAACCAAAAGAATAAGGAACTTCAATTTTGGAGGGATGTTAATGTACAGTATTCGAACCCTACAAATTTAATCGTCATTTTAATGAATAATCATCATAACTTATTTAATAAAGTATACATTTAAATTAATAAATACTCTTTTGTGAGATACACGATCCATGAACTAAAGAAAAATTTTATTACTGAAATATTCTGGATAAATAATTTTTAAGAGCAGTTATTATTAATTGCAAAACATGAAGCTAATTAATAATTTTATTTTGAGTAAAAAAAAAAAGAGCTAGTTTAGTTGTTAAAATGATGCTTTTTTATAACTAAAACAGAAAAAAAGAAAAAGAAAAGATGTCGCTACATGGTTTGCGTGTGATTATAATTCATCTTATTTGGTAAGTAGAGTGTGCCGATTGACAATCTTGGATTGAAAAATTATAAACTTACCGTAAAATGCAGTGCATAAGTTACAATATTATAGCATGGCTTATTATAATTTATAATGTAGGATAGCTAAAGGGTGTAAAATATAAATAATCACTCTTTTTTTTATGGAAAATGAGGTTGGGAATGCTTTGCTTCGGAGCAATCTAATCTAATCTAATCTAATCATCTAAATCTAATCCCACAAGATGAAGGCAAGCAAGAAGGAACAACAAAAGCAAGAAGATAATAATCTCACACTCTAAGCTAATCACGATTCTCATTCCCAAATCTTTACAGTAGTACAATTAATACACACGCACTAGCTATATTTAGTGAGATGCTAAATAATATTAGTTAGAGAAAACAAAACAAAATTAAAGTGGCATTATCTTTTTTCTTTTTTGGTTTTATACTTGAGCTACAAATCCCTTTTGTTTTCTGCCTTTCACCTCCTTCAATCCGCCTGCATTTAACCATTAGTTAGTCGGTTGATTCATTCATCAGAAAAAGAAAAAAAAAAACTACAAAGATGGATCTACCAGCAATAAATAAGGATAAGTTCAACTTTTTTCTGTTATCCAAAAAAGCAAGAGATAGGAGACACATACAGCCCACAGCATTAAATAAATTCGTGCGAAGTGTGTTTAATAGCTCAAAAAAGAGGGTGAAATTAGAAACTAAGAAAAAAAAAATTAAATAAAAGAAGTTTTCACAGTTGAAAGTGGAATCCATAAATTTGACTTGATGCAGTAGTATCTACAGTTCATTTACGCATAAAGCAGATTGATTCAAATCGCCTGAATATGGTACAATTTGTTGATTTATTTAACTCTTCCTTTTCTCAAAAGCCGGCAATCCCACGCAAAACTCGAACCATGTTTGTCTAAAGTGAAATACGAAAAACCTTATACCACCACCAAATAAAAGAGAAATTATACTGATTTTACAGGGGAATTACAAGCTAGGGTAAGGGAAGCAATAGCAACTCACCTTTCGTGCTGCAATCGGGTGGATCTTCGAAGAGAGAGAGGGAGAGTTGTTTGTGAGCTACTCCGATATCGATGAGTATGAGGCCGGAGCTGGGATCGTTGACGATTATATCCTTGACCGGGAGCCAGAGAAAGAGCTCCTCCTGTGTAAGCCCCTCGACGCCGGTGAGGCTGCCGTGGGTGAGGTTAGCGCGCAGCTCAATGTCGTAGAGAGCCATGGTGTCGAACTTGGTCAAACAGGGTCGCTCCAGATATACTAAGAGGAGACCCGACTCCGAGAAGTTGTACGATTTTACGTCCTTGGGAAAGAGGCCCGGCGGCAGACCCATGGATTTGAGGAGGTCGTGGATGGAGGCGGAGGAGGAAGAGTAGCAGCAGAGGGGAAGAGAGAGAAAGAGGAGGAGGATGAGAGAGAAGATTGGGGCCATGATAAAAGAAAATTAGGGAGGAAAAATGAGAGGTTTATCATTTATGGAGGGAGTTGGGGGACGGCTTAAAAAAGGATGGAGCTTGCTGTGCTATTTTACTAATCTGCCCCTGTCGAATGTCCAATTATGAAATTGATTTGGGGGCTCTTATTTTTGTACTCATAGGATGCTACTTTTTAATTTCTTTCAACTATTTTACTCGTACGGTTAAGTGTATTATTAAACCCAATCCACTAATCAAAACTATTCTAATTTATCGGTATCTCTTAGTCTTTTTGGTGGATGAGAATTTAGAATCAAGATTTATGAGTAGGGATGGGGAAAAATACTTAAATATCGAAATACAGGATATATCATATTGAAAAAATATCGAAATTATCTAATTTTTGGTAAGGTATCATACTGTACCGAAAATCTTCGGTACGGTAACGGTATAACAATCATAATATTGAAGGTATACCTGTTAGATATATAGACATAGATATATCTTTTTGTTTAGTTACATGTAGTCATATCTATCTTCTCTCTATGAAGATATGGTTTCACTTGTATAAATAAGTCCTCACACATTAATTCAAATTAAGTGAAATAAAGTTTATTTACTTTCTCACATGGTATCAAGCCAAACATTAGGCAAACCCTAATTTTCTTTTTCCCTCTCGGTCGTCTCTCCTTCTCTCTCGATGGCCGACGACGAAAACCTCCCCACTCTTCCTCTATCCACAATGATACACATGGTGAATATCAAACTCACTTCCACAAATTTCTTGCTTTGGCATGCCCAGATTGAGCCACTTCTCATCACTCAAGGTTTTCTTCCATTCCTTGATGGTTTGACTTCGTTTCCTCCGCACGAAATCACCACTAACGACGTCATTGCAGCCAACCCTGCTTATGCATCTTGGTATTCAAAAGATCAACTTATCAAAGTATTCCTTGTGTCGACACTCACCGAAGAGTCCATGGTCGTAGTTATCGGATGCAAGTCCTCCAGAGAGGTTTGGACGTCTCTTTCTCGTGCCTACAACCATGCCTCTAAAGCTCGCGAACTCAATTTGAAAGACGATCTTCTTTCCGTCAAGCGTGGTGATCTTTTTGTCCGCAAATATGGCCAGCACTTCAAGTCTATTTGCGATAAACTTTTAGCTATAGGATGCCCTATTGATCCTACTGACAAGTCACATTGGTTTCTTCGCGGCTTGGGATCGGCGTTCGCTACATTCATTGTTGCTCAGCTTTCTCAGGAGCCACTCTCGAATTTTGTCACGCTGCTTGCACAAGCGGAAAGTCATGAACTGTTTCAGCGATCTTCCAACGTGCCTCCACCATCTGTTGCATTTTATACTGCCCCCAAAGTCCATGGTTCGTCGTCATCTTCAGCTCCAGGACATTCCAAAAAGAACAAGGGTCGTGGTCACCGACCTCCATGGTGTTATTTTTGCCGCGAACAAGATCATGATGCCTTTGATTGCCCACGTCGGTTTGATCGATTTTTTACACGTTCGAACCGCCCTCCTCCCTCTGCCAATCTTGCCAAAGCTTTTTCCTCAGGATGTTCAATCTCGGAGCCAAACATTTCGGATTGGTATTTGGATACCGGCACGTCCGCTCACATTACTTCTGATCCGTCTCAACTTGACAATGTCGCTGAGTATTCGTGTTCTGAACGAGTAACAGTCCGTAATGGTGATTAGCTTCCTATCTCTCATACTGGTTCGCTTATTTTATCTGATCACATTTGTTTAAGTGATGTTTTTGTCATTCCTGCCATTACTAAAAATCTTTTGTCCGTTAATAAATTAACGAGGGATTATCATGTTCATGTTGTGTTTTCTGATTCTTGACTTTGTGTTCAGCACAATGCAACCGGTCAGGTACTCGCCACGGGCGTGCGTAACAATGTTATATATCTCTTGGATTCGCCCTTCAAGGCTCTTGCAGCTCACGCTTCTTCGCCTTGAAGTGGTTCCTACGAACTCTGGCATGCTCATCTTGGTCACTCTGCATCTGCTGTTATTTCCCTTTTGAACAATCTTAAGTTGTTATATGTCTCGTCTTTACTACCAAAACCCGTTACCTACGGTTCTTGTCAGTTGGCAAAAAGCAAACACTTATCTTTTCACGTTTCTTCAAAATGTTCTACTGGCTTATTGGAATCAATTCATTTTGATTTATGGGGACCATCCCCAGTTACTTCTACTGCTGGTTTTCGTTATTACGTTATTTTTGTGGATGATTATTCCCGTTTTACCTGGTTCTATCCGTTGTACGCCAAGTCCGATTTTTATGACACATTCTTGAGTTTTCAGGCCTTCGTTGAAAACCAATTTAGTCGCACAATAAAGAAATTTCAAAATGATGGAGGTTCCGAATTTATTAACAATTGTGTTAAGGCGCACTTCTCAAAATGTGAAATTCACCATTTTATTTTCGGCCCATATACTCCGGAGCAAAACGGCAGGGCTGAACGAAAGCATAGGCACATCACAGAGATGGGTTTAACGCTTCTTTTTCACTCTTCCGCACCGCTCAACCTATGGGTTGAGGCATTTAGTACTGCGGTCTTCACTATAAACCGCCTTCCATCATTCGTTTTTCAGAATATCTCTCCATTTGAGTGTGTATTTGGTCAGTCTCCTCGCTATGATGTCTTTCAAGTCTTTGGCTACAGGGTCTTCCTGTGTCTATGCGATTATGTGAAGCATAAGCTTCAGCCGTGATAAGCTCATATTTATACTCACTTATCTATATTTTTCTCCATTGTTTCAAGTGCTTTATGTTATGTTTTTACTTATTTCTGTGCATGAGTCTATTTTGGAGGGTGTTATGCCTTTGATGGGTGATTTTTGTAAGTTTTAGGCCAAATTCATTGGAAATCCGTACCGAAAGCAGATGATTTTCAAAGGAACAGTCACGACTTCTTCCACCGATGGAATCTGAGCTAATGGAGCACATGGTTTGAAATATCTTCGAGTTAGCTTTCCAACGCAACTGGAATCGGGTCAATCGGAGTTCGGGAGAGAAAGTTATGGCCAAAATCGTGAGACTGCGCAGTCAGATGTTTTTGTGTCGAGAGACAGGATTTGTGTCGACCGAAACAAAGGTCAAAGCATTCCTGTCGATCGAAATTTTCCCTGTCGATCGAAATAGAGGTCAAAGTTGCATAATCGACACAAATTCAGCCCGGATTTTGAT